>JAGDQP010021114.1:0-32217 GCA_022664845.1 Lepisma saccharinum | reverse complement strand
CTTCCTGTAAGCAAAGGAGTGATAATAAGTTATACACTACAACTTCTTTTTGTAGAAGATCCGATACGCTCACGTTTGCCATACATTCCGGTTTTCCGGGTCAGTCACCGGTTTCAGATCTATTGTCCCTGTAATTCCTACGGGATATATAAATGTCCTGATTTATAGGGGAAAATCTTTTGTTTCAGTTTCATAAGTGGTTTGCGATTAACTAGATAATAAATATCTATACTTCCATAATGAGATATAAGTTATTTCAAGACCTACATCGCTATTATGTTCACGGAAGACAGTTTCCGTTTCAGAAAAAGAAATTAAAAGGGAGCCAGATTTACTATTGGAGCAAGGAAGGTGTTGTTCGAATGGAGGGTAGTAGAGTAATTTACTAAATTCATTCAGCTTTGCATATTTAAATTTAAAAAAAATTAAAAAACGCCCCTACAATTAGTCAATGTCACTACCTCTCCGATGCACACAAAATTTAAGTACAAAGAAATTAATTGAAAAAGAACATGACCCACAAAAATTCATACCACTAATTAAAACCACCCCCTTTCCCATCCTCCGTTGATGAAAACACGAAGACAACACAAAAATTAATTTCGGAATAGGAAATTAACATTGGCATACCAATTTTAATACCGCTAATGACTTGTTTGAGCCTGCTGCTATTAATGCCCTCCTCCCATGCGTTCACAATCTTATACCACCAATTTCACCACTCTTTGCTTGTAGGAAAAAAATTACTGAAACCTTGCCGTGCTTTGCTTTTTGTACTACGAAATGAATTTATAAAGAACATGACACACATAAAAATGCATTATAAAATATATTTAGTAATTATTTATAATTTGTTTTGGCAAGAAAAAAACGGGGAAGAAGTGGAGACTTGCGTCGAGAGTGTTTTCGCTGATGATAGTGGGGAGAGAACGAGTGTGTTTATAACTTGTTTGTGTAGGAATAGAGCATTACGTTACAGTATTTGATATTCTTAACATCGTTGACCATGAACGCTAGAGAAGCTGCCGCATGCAGATCTACTTCACGTTGGGTAGACGAAGGTTGTATTTGTTCCACCATTGAGGCTTGGAAACCGACAGACAGTATTTTGTGCCGGAGGTGCTTTGACAACGCACCTAAATGTGAGGACCATGAATGTCACGGACATTTCACTCGTTTTATATATACACAGACATGTTTCCAGAAGAAGCTTATCGCAAGATAGAGATTCGAACCAGCTATACTCTTCACCAGCCAGAAACCATTGATGCGTTATTAAAATGTACATGAAAACGCATCCTGATGCGAGTCCTGACTTAAAAGAAAGGATGGATTGGACAATCCAACAATGTTGTGGAAATTACTGGATATGTTTGCAGAAAAGGACCGTACCGGAGATAAACTTTGCTAGGAGACAGTGTTCGTGAAGTGACATTAAACTGTGTATTTACTGGTAATGTACAGTGGACAATTATATTTACTGGAACTGTGTATGAAACTATCTAGTTGAACTATGTTTTATTTAGTGGCGTGTAGTGATTATGGCTCAGTGTACATACTGTATTGGTCAATATATTTTGGACAAGTGTGTGTTGAGCACCATAAGTACTTATTTGCAAAATAATCCTATTGAATGCACTGAGTGTAATTTACATCAACCACATATACGTTTGGAATTCAGGATCTGTTATTGTAAACCATATTCAAAGTCATTTGAACAATCCATAACTTTTCAAAGACTATTATAAACTTTTGTACAGCAGGGTCATTCACACTTTGAAAACTACCTTATTTAATGTTATTTGTCAATTTATTTAATACCCTGAATGCATTGCACAAGTCATACCTTTAACTGTGAAACAAAACCTGAATAGTTCAAGCATACTTAGTGCCAGACAGCACATCATTGACTTTCAAGGCTTTAACATTTTCCCTAAGGAGTACATTATCAGAGAATTTTGTTTAGTTGCATGTGATGCCACCTTGTTATTTCATAGACTTTTGAAATTACCTTGCGAACGTTCTGATTCTGCATATCAAACACAAGTGGATTGGCTCACACATCATTTGCACGGGTTAGAGTGGAATACGTCTACTGGATGTACTATATCCCACATTCGCCCATATTATGTCGCAACTGTGTGATATGGGATACATATTTTATTGCAAGGGTCATGAAAGGATGGTTTGTTGCAAAAAGTATTTCAATTGAAAAATATTGTAAATTTAGAAGACCAAGCATGTTCTGCCTTACGCCCATTAAATTCCAAAGTGTACATTTTAAAATGTACTTATCATGAACCGGTGAAAGAGTATGCATGTGCTTTACGGAATTGCATACAGTAACAATACTGGCTAAAACTTCAAACATCAAAATTTGTCGACGGAATATCCACAATGAAATTGTAATTTAGAAGTATAATAAATCTATTGTACCAGAATGTGTATTATTTATTTCATGAAATGAAATCCAAACGATTGAGAGGTAAAAGGTTTATATTTCATCCACTACATGGGTTATGCAAATTTAGTTTAATAAAAAGAGTAATAAAGTTACATAAGATAAATATTTAAAAAGAACTATTTACATTTTCTCTTTGCTTTCAAGATTTTCTTGACTAAGTGCAGTCAGTACAAGCTGATCATTTCGTTGTAAGTTGATTTAAAAATAAAAATAAAAGATATTTACATTTCTAACTTTATAATAAATATATATGATACAGAACAAAACACACAAAACTGAATTGTCAGCTTGGTATTGAACTTTATTTACATTATACATTGAAGAATTGCGTTGAAGAAATCGTACTACTGGTTTTGGCGGATTGCGGCCGAGACTATAGAAATAAAACGCTGGACGATTCTTATTGATGTAGATACATGTACATGTCTTGCCGATAGGATGGACTTATATTAATGTTTATCGCAGTTGGTACCTTTGCTATTACAAGTAAGTGATTTAATTGATATGTGCCAGTCAATATGGAACTTATGATACAATCATGCAACACAACACTTAAAAGTTCATCACTACACATAGTCACGTCAAATTACAGTTCACAACATCATATTCAAGTACACTGGGACTTGGAGCAATGGGAATTGGATTGTATATGATTTTTGGTTTATGACTTACATATTGTGACAAATCATGATAGGTGAGACACTTACTGTAACACTGTGCTTCATAAAATGCACATCGGAACGTATGGAACTGATGTTGGTAATGACCACAATGACTTGCAGGAAAAGGTAATTTAATTGATTTTGGACAGTTCAAATCTTCTAGATTTAATACATTTCGTCCCAGGAGTCGTTCCAAAAACTGTTGTCTACGGCGGCTGTGGGCATAGAGAACATCAATATGTTTTGTATAGTTTACAAGGACTTGCTGCAAATGTTTGTATGCTACGTCGCCTTCTGACCATTATAATCCATAGAAGTTTGTGGACAGGTACTCGTTGTCCAATCGAAGTGTTAGCGGTAAATCTTCACTGTTAAAGGGTTGTTTAAAAATCCAAGTATGTGCGGTATTGAGATCAGGATTGACAACGGCCAACTCCTTGACGATAAGGTCATCGTCACTAGCTTGATCAAACGATAAAAAGTGAATGATTACCCTCAAACTGTCGTTGTTACACTGATGTAAACAGGAACTTATTTTCACCTTATATGCATGTACTGAGACAGAATACCAACTACTTTACTTAAATAATGACATAAAATTTATGGTACTCAAGGCCAAATTGATGAATTATAGTATATTATCGGTATAAACGTTTCGGTCTTTATCTATTTGAATTAATGAATCAAATTGTGCATAAACCACACAAGTTTGCGGAAGACGAGCACTGAACGCCATTTTAATATTAACATGTGAATCCTTGATGGCATCCCATGTAGAATCGTGTAATGTATTGGTGGGAGACAAAATAAAAGCATACAGCGTATAGTCATTGGAATATTCTTCAGGTGAAATGCTATGCCCTGCATTTTGATGAAATATCACAGTACCGGAAATCAAAGTATGTTAGCTTGGGATATACAAATACCTTGCAAAATTAGGAGTCAAGGGAGTCTGTGGATAAAATTTAGAACCAATCCTAAACCTGAAGTTTGTTGAGATTAAAATGATGAAATTGGAAAAGATTTTCGTTGTATTGTCCATTGAATGCAGTATTTGAAACAAAACAAATAACAAGATCTTTAGGTGCTTTTCCTAAAAATCAATTATCCAAATTGAAAGTAGATACATTTTGGAGTATGGTATGAACACGTCTTTCTACACGTGTCATTGGAAGTTTTGCAGTATCCCGAAGCATATATCGATTTAATTAAAGAGACACATCACCAGATATTTGCATGCAACGTGCATACAGTATGACTTCCTCTAAGTGTACTTTGAAATCAGATTGTTGTGCCGCCATAAGATAGAAAGCATCTGTAATTTACTGGCAAATCGCGACATGCGCATTGAGTTTTTTAATTTTCTTTATGATCTATAAAATAACGCTGAGAGGGTAATTTATGGAATTCTATACCGAACCTGTACATGTCGTTAAAGAACAAAAAAATATTATTTAATGTGTAATTGTATACATGAGTTCTGCAAGTCTTGCATTAATTTTACCTACATACTTGTGAATATAGTAATTATTAAAATTACCCCCCTTTCCTGCAGCCTGGTGATATTTACGAAATAATAGACGCGTTCAAGCTTTTGTGCATTTACCTATTATGAAAATAGTCCATGGCGCGAGACAAGTTTAGTTACAGTGTAGACTTAGGTGGAAACCCTGTGTAATCTCTGCTATGTTGAGAAAAAGCAAATATCACCCACCCAATTTACGGGTTTTTCAATTCAAACTGCCGTATCATGGAAGCACCACCGACCCGAATAACATATAATTTGCGGGTTTCATGGTTCTGGGACCGAAAAAGCAAAAAATTTGAACCGCCATATTTTGGAAATTGTAGGTGATTGAGAGAAGAAAATTTCACATTCGGGATCACCGACCTAAATAACATATATGCTCTGCGAGTTTCTCAATTCTGCGTCTAAAAATCGAAAATTCGAACCGCTATATTTTGGAAGCAATAATAGGTACAAAGAAGCGGTTTTCACATTCATTACCAACCCAAATACCATATAATCTGCGAGCTTTATCATATCTGCGGCTAAAATGTCAAATATCGAACCGCCATACCTTTTAAACAATAATAGGTAAGGAGAAGCAAATTCCAAATTCTGCATCACCGACCCAATTAACATATAATCTGCGAGTTTCTCAATTCCACGTCTAAAATGACAAAATTGAAACGCCATATCTTGGAAGCAATAATAGGTAGAAAGAAGTTGTTTTCAGATTCGGTATTACCGTGAAATAATAACATAATTTGAGGCTTTCATAGCTCTGGCGCCAAAAGAGCAGAATTCGAAACGTTCGAAGCATGATATCTCGTAAACGGCAACAGGTAGATGAAGTTTTCGTATTTAACATTCCTGTGACTAATATAAATTGAATTATAAGTTTCATAATTCTACGACTACGGGCCAAAGTTAGCAAACTGACATCAAATTTCACATTAGCAAACCAAAATACATATCACTGTGAAAACAATCTCAATATGTCTCCCCGTTTACGAAATAAACACGGTTAAATATCTTACCTTTGACCTTAGTACCATCTTGTTGACTTGGGCCCAGGTAGTATTAAAAGACTCATATTAGGTAGTTTTCACCTGCTAGTGATCATTGGTTGTGGTTATTAGTGCTTAGTCAAAAGACGTATTACCAGCTACTAGTGACCATTCGGTTGGGTGGCAAAAAACTCATATTGGGTAGTTACCGCCTACTATTTGTTGTAGGGTGTGGGTTAGGTATAGAAATTGACTTCAGATTTGACATTAACATAACAAAATGTCCTCGTAGCCACATATTGTGCACAAGAATTGTAATCTCTGTTATGTGCTTGTAATTGTTGCTGTGTAGGGAATGAAAAAGAGCTTCGTGTCCCTTCATAGTGTTGGGTTAGGTTAACTAGTAGATATTCCCCTGCCTATGTTCTGTGTTGGAATCTCTGCTAGCGGTTTGGCGGTAGTCTCTGTAATTTGTGGTATGTTAAGTAGTGTTTTTTATGGTTGAAAAGAGGTTCGTACCCTTTTATAGTGTTGGAGGGTTCGTAGTCTCCTAACCCATGTTATTTGGGTTAGCTCAACTATCATATATTTCGTAGCCGTAGTCTATGTCCTGTGTTGGAAACTCTGCTAGGGGTTAGACCGTAGTCTCTGTAATTTTTGCTACGTTCAGTAGTGTTTTTTATGGTTGAAAAAGAGATTCGTACCCTTTTATGGAATATTTGCTATCGTGCACTGCTAGAGGGGATATTCAATGCTATGTTCTTCTATTCAAAATGGCTGTAATCTCTGTGATATGTTAGTGTTAGTGTCTAAATAGTCTTAGGGTTGAAGGGTGTAGTGGTCAGTGGTGTGTGTTGAATGGAAAAGAGCTTCGTACCCTTTCGTAGTGTTGGAGGGTTCGTAGTCTCCTATTCCATACTATTTTGATTAGGTTAAGTATCATATATTCCGCTGCTATGTTCGTTGCTTAGAGAGCATGTAATCTAGGTTTAATAGGGTCTGGGCCGTAATGTTTGCTATGTTAAATAAAGGTTGCAAAAAGAGTTTTTAGATAGCTTAGAGAACATGTAATCGATGCTATGTTAAATAGGGGTCCTAGTCTTTTATGAGTTAGCTGCAGTATAGGATTGCACAAACCCATTATACATCCCGTAGCCTTTTATAAAATGTCACTAAAAATGCGACACCACGTATCGTACAGCCATGGGAAATCGACTGTTTGCTATCAGCCAGGTATAGGAAAAAGTGGAAAAGATCGGAAAGCTACCGTTAGTTGCATCCACCCTAGTCTTGTCACTCTTGAGAAGCTGAGAGTGACGAAATGAGGTGATTGGAAGCGTGACAAAGAGGGAAAAATGGCCGTAGTTAAGATACTGTGAGAAATGAATGAATTTTATTATATTTTCCGTTAGAAAAATAATGAATAAAGATTGATGTGAGTTAGGTTTTTTTAATGTTTCTCACCGTTGATTTCTCTCATTATAAAAAGGTCTACTGAAATTCATTTGTCACTATTTACTCATAGTTTTTTTCTATGTTGGTGTTTTCTAAGAATGTTATATTGAAAGGATAATAAGAGTGTTTAATTCTGAAAATGTATTAAACTAAAGTTAATTATTATTTACTAAACTAGAAAATTAAAAGATTAATTAAAAAATTAAAAAATTAAAATAAAACTTTCATGTTTCAGGAAGAGGTCCTCTCCGCAGATAAAGTAGATATATTTTTTCGAATTATGTTTGGTAACATATTTTAGAGCTCAGGTATTCATGAAGAGTTTATTATTTGAATTTGGTTTATAAATCTCAGCCATATTCAATTCACTACTGGATGAAGCCTATTCCCGAAAGTAGGCTCATGCTGACCATACGGGTTGGGGAGGAGAGCTAAAACTTTTAACTGTGATTGTCTCTAGACTATTTCTTATTTATAGCAGCTTTATACGATATTGGTTTAACACCGAAATTTTGAGCCTACCTGGGAATCGAACCCGGAATCGCTCACACTGAAGTCGAACGTGCTAACGACTATACTACGCAGGGGCTCCAATTTAATTTATATTTATTTTAAACTACATTTTCTTTACCAATTTTAATTACCAGATTAAGTAAGGTATTCAGAGAAAACTGTGAAATAAGGAAGACACTAAATGTAGGTTTTTGTTTGGAAACTATATTTGAATTTAGTTGTTTATGGCTGAGGGCGTGAGGGCATATGTTGAAGGCGATCTGGAAAAACTTCAGTTAGCCTCCGAAATACCACGCTGAGGCTTACTGGCAAGAATTTAAAGTTGTTTATGGTGAAATAAGGAGGTATTCAAATATACTCAGGAAATAATTTTAAGAAATATATTTTTTTATTTCAGTTGCTAAGGGCTTTTCTGATAAATTGTTTAAAATAGCATTAAAGTTTATTTTTCTATTTCTAGGAAATTGTATAGATTAGGCTTTGTTAGTTTTACGAATGCAGTAATAATTAAACTAACTAACTCTATGGCTTATGGAACTCGCAAGTTCATCGCCGCAGTAAAAAACGTTCGCCATTGGATTCTATCCAGAGCAATATCAAGCCAGTTTCCATCACGAACACCTATTTGTCGAAGATTTCTTCTAATATTGTCCTCCCAACGACGTCTCGGTCTTCCGAATGGCCTCTTTTCATCCGGCCTTCCAACCAGGATAGAATATAATTTGCGTTTTCCCCCCATCCGAGCTACATGGCCTGCCCACCTTAGTCGTCTCGATTTCATTATTTTTACATCTGGTGAATCACAGTCCGTTGAGTTCTTCATTATGCAGTCTCCTCCACTCTCGTCATCTCGTCGCGTTTGGGCCTGTATATCTTTCTCAAAACCTTATTTTCAAAGGCGTAATTTACGTTGATCTCCTAGGGTCGTACTCCAACTTTCGCAACCATAAAATATTACCGGCAAAATAACAGTTCTGTATATTTTTAATTTCGATTTCCTTGATATTAATCGAGATGTTAGAAGTTTTTGGACTGACTAGAAACATGCGTTTCCCGATACTAAACGACTTTTTATTTCTTCCGTGACCTCATTTTTGCTTGTTACGTATGCTCCCAAGTATTTAAATTTGTTTACTTTCTCTATGAACTCATCCTTAATTCTTATGTTTTTACTTCCTTCATTCATTGTGTTTCGGCTTATCATGTATTTTGTTTTATCTATGTTTACCTGTAGATCTATCTCATCGCACGCTTCTACTAACACATCGGTGTTGTTTTGTAGTGCATCTATATCATCCCTTATTAAATCTACATTTTATTTTAGGTTTCACCCAGAAACTAATTGCACTTTAAGATGTTTGTCATTATCAGAATATTTTAGGCAAGCTAAGCTAACGTTATTATTATTATTATTATTATTTAACCTTCTCTTCTGTTAGAATGTAAAAATAATGGAAACTCGGATCACTTCCATATGTGCAATCGTAAAATAACCAATTAACCAATAGGTAGTGAGTATGATGGATCTCAGTAGCATTTGTTTTGCATCATTTACCAGGTGGCTGAGAAAAATATCTCTTAACGGGAGTGCAACTTTGAAAGAAAAAACACCCGGGAAAAATATTATCTTAGATTTGTATATAAATATTTGATTTTAGGACTCTCTCGTATTTATATTTCGTGAACTCAGGATAAAATTTCCAATATTTTCCTAGATGCCGAATGGTGCTAGTCATTTGGCACTAGCATTTGCCATTAGTCAGATGGCTCTAGCATGTTTTTCAATTCGGATGGTAATTGTATTGACCTGGAGAGAATAATTAATTTCCTTTAAAGTTAATTGCTTACATTTGATAGTTTATTGAATAGCCCTTATTTTAAAATTAAAATGATAGGAAATACTATTTATATTTTCATAATAAGCCTTCTATTTTTAGAAAGCACATAATAACTTAGTCCGCGTGCATGTCACATGGAGGATGATGAACACGTAACCGGAAGTCGTCACGACTGAGAGTTAAAGCTCACGTAATATTACCTTCGCCTTAAGGGAAGGAGAGAGCTGTAGAAAACACAAGGATCTCGTTTGAATACTTGTTTTTTGAAAAGAAAAATTCCATCCTTGTTTTGATTTACATCTTTATGAGTAAACAATCCAAAATATATGTGTAAAACACGTGTTTCAAGTGGCTATACACATAAGACAGAAGTTAAACTGCCCTCACGGTCAGGATTTATTCTAATGTCGACCAACAGATTTTTTTAGAAAGAAACGTTTGTTTAAGGGGTAGGTGTACAATACGCATCTGAATTGGTTTCTAATGTTTATTATTTATCATTATCATTATAATAAATAAAAAACTAATAAATATGAATGAAAACGACGGAGGTCAACAGATGTCACTACTTCTGCCTCTGCACACTGTAGGTGCCTGCATATGATGTCGAAAGGATTTGAACGTTGTTTAAAGAATTCTACGTTGTTTTCATTGTAAGGAGGAAGGACAATAAAATTCATGTTTGTGGTGAGCATTATTGCAGTAGCTGCCAGTTGTACGTTAAAGATCATTTCTCTTGCGTACAAAAGTGAAAGCGAAATATGAAACTGATTTCCTATATATCATATAGGACCTGGAACGATGTTGTCAAAGCCAAATTAAAAAGGTGCGCGTAAAATCAGCCAAAACACATTTGCGCATCTCACAGCTGTTCTCAATGTAAACTGCTCTCTTTATGGCAGATGATTACAAATGCTTTCTATGTGGCAATGCGCAAGGTGAGATGGACATTATGTTTTACGATATTGTAAGTTTTGAAAAACAATACCTCCGTCAAGGACCGAATAATAAAACAATGGCAAGTTTAGTGCATAACGGAGCTATACTCGATTAGATTTTTATTGCTCGTACACACATTGAAAATGAAGGAATCACTCCTCAAATTTTAAGCGAAGGTGCTAAAATTATACAAATGACTGTGCGCAACATTATTATTAGAGATACATATTTGTTTATGTCAGTGAAATTATCAAAACTACCGGCAACTTTAGGATTAAACGCAACTTTAAAGAAGGCAAATTTCCCGTACTTGCTAAACACAAAGTAAACTAATAAAATTTTTCAGGGAAAATGTCCACCGCTCGAAATTTTCGATGATGAGAGAAGATCAGAAATTGATCGGAAAGCATTAAAAGTTTGGCATCATAAGTGCGAGAACAAAACCTTAACTTACAACAGGAATTGCTCAGCTACTGTAACAACGACGTAAAATTCTATGTGAGGCGGCTATTAAATTCTTGGGCTAAATTGAAGAAAAAACTCATAGTATCGAGTGTTTCCTTCGAGTAATTACGATAGCAGCTTGTTCGATGCAATGTTTTCGGTCTCTATACTTAGAAGAAAGAGAAATGCGCAGAAAACAAGTTTATAGCATACAAAGACATTTTCTTCCTCCATCGTTATGTGATGAAAAACAGGTCTCTTTCCCTTGGTAAGTCTACCACCTACCGGAAGAGAGCATGTCCTGATCCGAAATAAATTCATGGAGTAGTATTTTGTAAGGTTCTCCCTCCCCAGGATTTCTCCATTCCATTACATCCATATAATGCGAGTAGACGCCTCGTATTTGGTCTCGGCCGCACTTGTATGGTAAAATTTGAAAAACAGGGACTGTAATCACATTGTGAATGAACGCGGTTTCACCAGCACTTTTGCTCTCCAGAAATGAATGAAAGTCTGGAGACCATTCTCAACACATGAAATTTATGAATTAATAATGAAAGAAGGGTTATTTAAAGATTTGTAAATAACTTATTGGAGATGAAACAGGAAGCTTCTTGTTTTCCACCTGAATGTATTACCGAGGAGGACAAGCATAAATTTATTGAGGACTGTGTTGAACATGAGGGCACATAACTCAATGCTAATAAGAACCCTTGTTTGCGTTATATCGCAAAACTATTTTTAAATTCCCTGTTTGGGAAGTGGGGACAGATTACTGATTTAATGCAGACCAGGGTAGTTAATGGTGCTAAATCATTGCTGAAAGTTTTTCGAACACCCCACTTTGAAGTGCATAATGTACTTCTGATCGGGGGAAAATTCTTGTTTGTAACATATAGGGATTTAGAAAGTGTAAATACTTCTCTTCCTTTCTCAAATGTAATTTGAGCTGCCTTCATAATATCATGGCCTAGATTAAAATTATATAGAATATTAGAAAAAGTAAGCATAGAAAATCTTATTTATTCAGATACGAATTCTGTCTTTCATAGGTAAAAGAAAAATGAACCGCCATTGTTTCGCAAAGGGAACTTTTAGGCCAGTTAACGAATGAAATTAAAGAGGGCTGGGGGATAAACATTTTTATTGGGTTGGGACGAAAGAAATATTTTTAAAAGGAAATAGAAATTCACATGGGTAAAATTAAACCAATATATAAAATTCTGTTTATAACTTTAAATGTAGGACCTTTAAAAATATTAATTTTTATCATTTTTTAAATTTAATCAAATATAGAAATGAAAAAATAGTTATAAAAGTCCAAATGCCATCTATAGGTAGCCCGGCTTTAAAATTGTGTCTAGGCCTAAAACTAAAACACATCCGAATGTACCAGCGAAATGAAAACTTCAGAACGGATTCGAAACTGTACATTTTGGATATAAAAACGTAAAGTTAATCATTCTAATTTCATTTGTCTTTTGCCTTTAACCTATGATGGTTCTTCTTCCTTTTCTCCATCCCACTACTATCCTAATTTTCGGTCCCAGCATGGCTGGGAAAAGTTATTTTGTAAATAAGTTATTATTCCATCGTGAAACTATGTTTTCTAGTCCATTTAAGGAATTAGTTTGGTGATATGGTGCTCTGATACCTAAATCATCTAGTCAAATTACACATATTCAATTTCATTTTCGAATTCCTGATACGAATAGTTTTTAAATTCAGGAAAATTGACTGCTAATTCTACATGATTTACAGAGAGAAACTAATGCTGATGTGTCAAAACATTTGACGAAATTTACTCATCATAAGTATTTAAATCTAACATTTATAGTTCAGAATTCATTTCGTACAGGAAAATATGCATGTGTCGTCTCTTTAAACGCACAATATATCATAGATTTTAAGAATCCTAGAGATAAATTACAGATACAACACTTACCAAGGCAAGTTATGCCACAGTATAGTAAAGAATTAACTCAGATATTTGAAGATGCTACTACTAAACCTCATTCTTATTTACTAGTTGATTTAACTCACTCTACACTGGATGATCTACATTTATGTACAAATATTATCCCAGGTGAAACTATTCACATCTACGCCCATGTAAATGAATAAGCCAATTCAAGTTAGTCAGCATCAAAATGTCAAGCATTAAACATAATCTGAATGAGCTCCGTGAGATTTGTAAATGTAAAAAACGAAAAAGATGTTCAAAGCGCACGTAACAGTGTTGTTGGAACTATTGTTCAAGTAGATAAAATGTTTTAAAAGCTAACTTTAAACTCCCTCCTCGTTGGACAAAAATTATGTTGACATAAGAAGACACTGTGCGCACTCACTTGAAAAATATCAAGTGTAAGGAAAAGACGTAAACTATTAGTACAAAAAGGTGGTGCCCTTTTACCTTTATTATTAGCTGCTATTTTAAGTGCAGTAGCTGAAAGTTTATTTATCCGATAAAAAGTCTTCACAATTTCAAAGGATGGTACTTATTCCTGAAACTCCAAGTGCATAAATGTATTCCACTATGAAGTCTGTAAATTCTCATCAAACACGTTTGGATAATAAAATTGATGACATTTTAAAACGGACTGATCTTTGTGCAGAAGAGAAAAGGAAAACGTATCAGCAAGCATTACATCGTTATTTAGGATATATTCCACAATCACAAGAAACAGTTGTTTTACCCGTTTACAATTCTCAATGAACAAATATGTTACCCAAGACCATCTTAACTTATATGTCAGAGGTCCCAGTGTCCGAATGTGCAAGCAAGCACATCCTCGCGGTAGTCTTCATGTTGTTCTATGTCAGGGCAGATATCTGAATAATCGTTCAAGTCTTAGCATCTTATCGTCTAGCAGCACAATTGTCGTGCGAGTGGTGAATTAATATGAAGTTACTACAAGTCTTGCAATAAAGAGAAGTTTTCATAATATGAGATATGTACACTATCAATCCAAAATAGTAATTTACAATTCTATGTTTAGTGACGTCTTGTGTGTAATACATCAAAGAGAGAATCAATCACTTTCATATTCATAATCAGGAAGATTTGAAGACATCTAATCTTTATATTTTAAAACACTACAAGACAAAATATAGTATTTTTAACCTCTGGACATTAGTTCAGTACCAAAATCATTTGCTAAAAAGACTTAAGTATTATTAAATCTCCTGCAGATTTCCAATCGCATCAGTTGGTATCAGACTGGTGAAGTATCTATAGATATTAGTCATTTCCGGTACAAATATTATTGATCGTACTAATGACGTAATAAAAACTCGAAAGTCATCTAAAATCCCGTTGACGTTAAGGAATTGAAAGATTTTTTCTAGATATTAATAATCTTTTAGAATTAATTAATTTTCAATGCGGTGTAGGTTCCAGCTTCATCAATGTGATAAAGCCAAGTAAAGTGATAAATAAAAAGAAGAATAGCACTAGGGAAGTAATAAAGAAAAATAATGTGTGTAAATGTATTAAGAAACGTTTTTCTTCATTATTTTAAAAATTACAATGAATATAAATTTTAAATAATGTCAGTTCATAAAATTTATTATGCTTATGGAAATTCAGATTTTTAGGTATCTTCAAATTAAAAAGGAAAACAGGTCTCTCTCAGAAAAAGTTAGAAAGTGGTTATTTCACAAGATATATATACTTTACATGATCCTGCACGTAAACATTTTCGTCGTAAACAATATTATGTTAGGGTACCTAATGAATTAGTACAAATATATATAGTAGATATATTTTATGTAGCATTGATGCTTTTAGTCGATATGCAATTTGTATTCTTGTTAATGATAAAACAGGTCCTGTGATTACAAATTAAACAGAATCAATATTCAGTAAGAGAAAATTACCTCTATTCCATTGCCCAATCGATTTGGTAACTCCATTATTTAATCAACATATTTTTGAAAAAATCAAGTAAATCATTATAATGTACATTCTGAAATCAAAGGTGGCTTATTGGAACGATTTATTCGAACATTAAAACAAGATTATAAATACTGTACTGTGGATAATATCTATCGGTATATTCATATTTTACAAGATTTTGTAAATAGTTGTAATCACACGAAACATTGCACTATTGAATTTTCACATATAGAAGTATTCTGTTAATGAAATTTGGGAAAGATTACACGGGGAACAAAAGAATGCTCGGGAAAAATGTAAATTTCAACCTGGAGATTATGTTCGTGTAAGTAAATATAAACATAAAATAGAAAATGTTTTTTTTTTAAAATTGACTTGGGAAATAATTTTAGTGAATCGTTGCATTAAAAGTAATCCAAAATCCAGTTCACCATCAGTTATAAAATTCAAGATTGCAGTGGCGATCCCATTAAAGGTACATTTTATCATGAGGTATTGCGAAAAATAAATGTAGGAAAACAGTAGACTTATTTAATTGAAAAAGTATTAAAACGAAAGAAAGTGTGGATTTATGTCATATAGTTAGTAGTAGTTAGGGAAAATCTGTTCAGTAGTAAACATGTTCTTGCAAAGTGAATAGTTTTATGTTACTTTACCCTTTAATGTTTGCAATAATATTTTTGAAAAAAGACAAGTTTGCATACTAGTAAACATTATCAGCCAATCCATTTACCGGTAAATTGGTTGGTAGGCTTAAGCAGTCTTTCTGTTTTTATGGAGTTTTTATAATATTCAAGAAGAACAATTAATTATTTAATTACGCTGTAAAAATAAAACAGAACAGAATATCAAATTTCCACCTGAGTATTATGATTCCATTCAATCAGTTTAAAATATAATCCCTATAGCGTTAAGGAAACAATCGGGTAAGGAAAATTTTCATGTATTTGATGAAAGTAGTATTCATAATGAAAAATTTCAAGATGTGGAAATGATTAGTGTTGAACGAATCTTTAATGGTGCGGTAGAATAAAATCCTATTATTATTCAGAACGAATCATGTAGAAATGAAGGATATGTTTCACAGAAACGAATTCCTAATCGACAGTATCTTTTCACAATGACTCCTGATTTGCAAAACATTTTAGTGTTCAGTAATAATTCACAATACTGTTGTATTGTTCACTTTTATCCATTGATTTCGAAAAAGAAACCAAGGTTTCTAAATGTTCCAGCACTTTTTCACAGGAATCTTATCATCAGGTATTACGAAAAATAAATGTAGGAAAACAGTAAACTTATAATATTATATATAATAATATTCCTTCAGAAATTAATGTTTGTGTTGATGTTGTAAAAGATCAACCTCTTTATGGAAAAGTAATTCGAAAAGTCGGAATTGAGGATTATCAATATGGAAAAATTAAATATCTTACATTTTAACGTCCGCAATATGTTAAAGTAGAAAAAAATATTTTGATAGTCTTCAAGTAGATTTAAAGGATGAACTTGGGGAAAGGTTACCATTTCAATTCGGAACATCAAACGTAACACTACATTTGAAAATAAAACGATTTCTGAAAGTAGTGATTACAGTTTCTACATTACACTTTCTTCTAATTGAAGCATTCAACCTTAATCTCATAATACTTAAACACATTTTTCAATAATCTTAATAATCGAATTCATTTAACCAATTCATATATGGTTAGTTTAAGTTAAATTCCTTTAATTTGTGATAATTTGTGAAAATGTGCGGTCAAAATATAGTATGGTACAATGATGAAAAACATAAAATAACACCGGGATATTATTCTACCGTTCACCAATTAGTAGATGAATTGCATAAAATAAATTCAAATATAAAATTTGAATATTCAAATGTTGTAAGCGTAAAAGTTGATGAGAGTAAAAAATCCCAAGGGTTATCATCAATAGTAGCTTTATAAATAGGATTTGAACATAATATTAATATTTTAAAAGAGGAGAACTCCTAAACAACCGTTTCTAGATATTGAATATCCTCATCAATTATGTGTGTATACAGATATTATTCAACCTCAGTTTGTAGGTGACACTAAGGCCCCTCTTTTACGAATTGTAAGTATGTCTGATAATAATCACGGTAAAGTACAGATCTTAACTTTTCAGAATATAAATTGTTTTCCGCTAGCAAAACTATCCTTTGACACTGAAAATACTACTAAAGGACCACGCAGGGTGAAATTTACCATTTGCATTCGGGACATTGACCGTAACATTTCACTTTAAGCGCTCATTAAAATTAAAACTAAATCAGTTTCACATAGAGGTACAGCTATCCTAAACTTTACAGGACCTGTTTATAAGCGGGGATATGGAATTGGAAGTTTATTCCGAGGACTATTTAGATTTGCTATGCCATTCATTAAACAAGTTGCAAAAGTAGTTGGGCGACAAGACATACAAACAGGAATTCAAGTTACGGGGGATATGCTTGAAAACCGTCCTATTAAAGAATCTTTAAAAGAACGAGTTCGCGAAGCTGGTTCTTCTTTAAGAAGCAAAGCTCAAAATAAAGTTTATCAGTTACTTACTGGAAGCGGTAGGAGAAAGGCACGTAAACGTAAGGCTCCCATATGCATTGGACAACCAACATTATAAAGAAGATGTGTATTTGAAAGAAGAAAAGTAGAGATTTTTTTAGTTAAACACGTCTTTTCTCACAGCTAAAGTGCTGAATGCTGTACAAAAGAATTCGATATAGTTTCTATCCCTGTGACACAAACTGCTGTTGAATCATCTCGTATGGTAGAGTATTGACCGATTTCTTCACTTTCTTCTGAGGGACCCACATAATTTCTTGTACCTGGAGATACTGCTGAATACATTCTTCCTGCGCATATTTATCTTTATGTAAAGTGTAATGTATTAAGGAAAAATGGAGATAATTTACAAGTAGAAGCAGCAGGACCGCCAGCCGTTGTGGCAGATAACGTAGCAGCAGTTCATAATTTCTTACATGCACTTTTAGTCAAGTAGATGTTTCTTTAAATCATAGAATTATTTCATCTTCTAATGGTACATTTCAGTTCCGAGCCTATTATGAAATTTGCTTAAGCATTACGAAGATGTAGCCAAAACTCATTTAACCACTGCATTATGGTATAAAGATACTGCAGGACACTTTAATACTCTGAGTGCAACTAATGTAGGTTATAATAAACGAAAATTTCTTATTTATGGAAGCGCTTCCATTGATATGTATGGACAACTTCATACAGATATTTCTGAATAAAATTGAATTCCCCCAAATAAAGTTAATCTGCGTATAAAATTAGATCGTAGTAAAAATTCATACTGTTGGCAGCTAAAATTCTACATTCAAAGTTAAACTGGAAGGTGTTATTTGCTATGTTCGTCGAATTAATATTTCTCCACACTTAGTTTTACAATTAAATAGTTTTATGAGTCATGATACTGCAAAATTACTACTCACTAGAGTTGAAACAAAAGCACATACTATTCCTGCGGATGTCGTTATATTTATTCTTGATATTATATTTCTCAAAAGGGTCTCGTTATAGGTTTTATTGCAAAAACTGCTTTCAATGGAAAATACCATGAAGAGCCATTCCACTTTAAGCCCTTTAATATTAACACGTTGGAAGTGCAAGTTAGCTCCCAAGTTTTCTTCCCCACTCCGCTTACTCCAGATTATGCAAATCACCTATACGTTCGAAGTTATCACACCCTGTTCTCTGGAACTCATATATTTCATGAAAATGTAAGTTATAGGGTCACATATTCTGATTGCCCCAATGGATATACTCTTTACGCTTGTATTCTTTCTCCTACTAATACTTTAGAGGATTCTACATGGGACGTTATTAAGGATTCACCCGTTAATCTCAAAATAGGGTTCAGTCAGGCACCAAGAAATTCAATTTCATGTATAGTTTACGCTCAGTTTGATTCGCTTATACAAATCGATAAAGATCGAAAGGTATATACGGATCATACCATGTAAAATTTAGTTTAGTTTCAGATCAAGCATGGTGACAGTCGTACACTTTTCAGCGTTCGATTATAATGAGGAAAATAATTACATAGTGAAAGAATTAGATATAGTTCATATAGATACTAATAGTTTTCAATCATGGATATTTAAACCCCGTTTTCCTTGATCAAAAGTTATTCCTAGGTTTAGATATGCAAATGATTATTTAAGTCAGGATGTAATTGGTTTAAAATGGATAAACGGTGAAGCTCAATATGTGTAACTTAAAAACAGAATTACAAGCTGTACCTCGCACAGTGTTAATGCTTACACACACGGGAAGGCAGGGCAACTTTTTCTTGAGTCCCCTCTACAAAGAACAGTGATTAATTTAAGAAAACATTCAGGGTCCAAAATATAATGCTTTAGCATTTCCATCCCAAAGTTGTGCTCATCACCTTCATCAGTTTTCAAGTTTTCGTTGTACCTTAAAAGAAGCTTCAGTGTATGGAAAATATTTAAGTTATTTTCATTTACGTACTTTTATCCTACCTTAAAACAGAACAGCATATGAACTAACGCCAATTAGTGAAAGTGATTCAGATATGGAGTGATCAACTTTTATCAATTATGCTTTGTGCTAGTGCAACAACGGCATATATTCTATGGACACTTTACCTAAAGAAATACAATATCCGGCGGCACTTATAGTTAATCTAAGTGAATCAACTTTACCTGGACTGCAGTATATATCGATAAGAGTAAACGAGGTGAATACTTTGGTAGTTTCGGCAATGAAGCTACAAAATCAATTGTTAAAGTTAAAACGAAATTGCAAAGTATATCGTGTAAATAAAATTCAAAATCAACATAAGAAATCTATTCTCTGTGGTTTATTCTGAATAGTATTTATTTATTTCACTGTGCGAAGGAAAAAAATAATTTCTTATTATCATACTAAAAATCTTGAAAAGAATGATGAAATTGTAAAATCTCTTGTAAAAACTACTATAAAACAAAGAAAAATGTAAATAAAGTTTTAATATAATTTAAAACCGAATTTTTAATTCATAAATCCTTGAAAGAAAACAGAAAAACGTATAGACTGAATTTATTTCTTATGTTTAAAATATGTATTCTTCAGAATGAAGGCAGTTTAAGTACAATGGTAAGTATAGAACATTTTACTTACATTACACATTCACAGTTTTAAAATCTTTTATGCTTTAAACATTCAAAGTTCTTAATCTCACTCACTCACTATATGATTAATATCTTTTTCAATTAGTTTATTTTTCACTTCATCCAGTTTCAGTAAGAGTAAATTTCGAAGGAAATATTCGAATATTTCTACACTATCGAAGTCTTGATGATTCGAAAGATATGTATTATAAATATGGAAGAAAGTTCAGAAGATCCATGATCACTGTGAATTTTCTTTTCCTCAATGCATTATGTTCATCTGCAGAAAGTGTGACGCATCGATCCCTGAATCGATTACTAACATTTTAAAAACACTCGCCAGAAATTAAAGGACGTTTTTGTTCTAAATTCCAATTTTCAATTACTTCCATTATACATTCATCATCAATATTAAAATTTACAATGTTACACGATGTAGAAGAAGACACTTGTCCTGCAGAACACTATCACTACGAATAGAATATTCTTCATCTTCACTATCTGAATAAAACTCGACTTCCAAGCTTGAAGAACATCCGGCAAAGGAAGTTGCATTCTCCGGCAAAGGTTCATCGCGTTCATCCACACTAGAATTCTCGTAATAATGCATGGTGGAGGTGTCCACTACGATGGTTAGATCATAACTAATGCAAACAATTTATAGTAAGCCTATAACCTACCTTACAGAATGTTCAAGAAATTTCTAGAACCGAAGACAGAAATAAAAGGGTTCAACCTACTTTTTAAAGTTCCGCCGAAAACAAAATAGTTCATCAGAAGGAATGTTCTAGAAGGTATGTTCACCTCCTTTCAACTTCGAGAAATTTCTAGAATTCCTCCACGAAAACAAAAATAGAAAAGGTCAACCTACTTTCCAGGAACGCCTCAAGCATGACAAATATAAGAGCGAGAACTTCCTCGAAAGAAGGTCATCGAATATTCTAAAATATGAGAATAACTGCGCATGTGCAGATCATGGCCCCAGGCATGAAAACATGAGACTCAACGTCAGTTCTTCAAGAAAAGTTCACCAGCACGGTCACGCGGAAAGTGTGCCCCCTCCCATAAATAACTCTCTTCCCTCCATGTGATCACGCAAATGCAAAGCGTCAGCACAAAAACATGTAATTAAAAACTTCCATTGCCCGTGGCATAATGTCAATTCATTAAATAATCTAAAGGAAATATAAAAAAAATTAAAACACGTCATCATCTAAAGACATCCAAGGATGCGAGACAGAAAAAATAGGTTACGTCAGCACGGAAAGTTCTAGAAAAGTAGGTTAGGTCAGTCAGACGTAAACAGAGTACCGTTACCTGAAAAAGATGTCACTGAGCTAAAAAGGAGGTCAAGTACCGTTATGCCCGGAGGGCAAAAAATGTAAGGGGAGCATAAGATGACTACTCAGGTATCTTATTTATGATCCTAACACGATTTATTAGCACGTCGAATTATTGCTTGTGGGAAACTATTATTCGTATGTCATGAGTTACAGCAATATAATTTGATGTAGATGGGTTACATGTAATTAAGGAATTTAACAAGGATATCCTCTCCACTTCCAAAGCTAACAAATCTAATCTAACCAGTTTTACTCATTGAACTAATTTAATTAGATTTGCTACCTCGTCCATAGTTTTCAATAGACATCTGGCATTAGTGGCGACTATTAAGATATTTAATGGAACTACTATGTACATGCACATGTTTCTGGCATGTAACATGCACGTGTTTACTGCCTGTATTAAACACCAAAAACATTCCGATAGAGGTGAAGGCCTACAATACAGTGGTGTCGTTATTACTTACTAAATTTTATTTAATATTCTTAAGTTAGTTATTTAAACTTCCCAGAATGTTTTATTTACTTCTTTTCACTCACAAATCTTCCATACACTAAAGTTACAAGCCATAAACAAGTTTGATCAATTTCAACATTCAATTTTCTCTACCAACGAAGATTTTCGTACTTGAAAGGGCGGAGGAGTTCTTTTCACAAGAGCATTGACGTCGTTTTCTCCAGTTCCTCTCTTTTCTGGAGAATTTCGCAGGAGTTCCGTTGAGAAAAATGGTACTGCTATTTTTCAGGCTGACTTCCCAACTAAATCATGCTGGCAGAAAGGAGTAGACAGAGAATATACGGCCCATTAGATGACACAAGGAAACTCCTATCCATCTTAGAGCACCCACCACCGCCCACCCATTTTCCCATTTCGCTCCATTTCTTTTCACAGACCTCGCCACATGAATCCAAGTCGTGTTCAGGAAGGACAGGAAGCAGATTACCCTGATGCCACTTTCTGTAAAGAACAACAGTAGTCCAATTTATCCTTACCATTGTCGTAAGAAGAATTTCCTCTCTTCCGTCAGACAGACGAACCACGTTGTATTACGTACAAATGCTTTATTTTAGGTACTTGTCCAAAACTGTCTGTCAAGACAGGCTGGCACACCATTTGACAAACTCGCTTTTTATCTTGCGCGAAAAGCTGAGAAAAGTTTATTTCAATGTTTGAACTTGATAATACAGAAAAGCAACACGGCTTGTCCTATACAAAGTTTGGGAAATACAAGAAATATCAAATATCTCTAGCTTGAAAAAAAGAGCACACTTCCCTATTTTGTCTGTTTAATGAAAAACAGTCATTAAGTCCAAAATAGTTGACAAGAAACATCTAAGTCACTAATTTGTTTTGCTTCGAGACATGTTTTCATAATTAATCTGGAAACTTCGTAATTATTCATAAATAGGATTTTAGAGTGGCTCAAATAATGGAGTCACTATAATAACTTCTCTCGAAGACATAGTTTTTTACAACACTGCTAAATAATAGCGTTGAACGTGTCTTACGATTTGTTGAAACGAAGTTAAAATTAGGCATTACTGTGTAGTCGGGGAGTGAAGTCAGAATTCTACGAAGATGTATTAGAAATATGTTAGTAAAGGTACAATATTAAGTTAAAAGGCAAGGTGTGTATTGTATCTATCTCATTGAACAGATACTCTAGGAACCTTAAGAATGTTTGACTGATGTAGTCCATTAGAGCGCAGAAAGAGAAAAGAAATCGCTTTCTAGAGAAACTAAAAGGGAATAAATGTTCATATAATATTCTAGGAGCTATGTTAAGAAGTAATGCCCGTTATTAGGTGGTTCAATATGAAGTAAATATAGAATTTATATAAACCTCATTCCTATTCTAGGTGACGAAATCCGCGCTGAGAAATCCTATTCTCCCTTTTATTCCATAGACTATATCAAGAGAGTAAGAGTGAGAATCTCTGACTTCGTGTTGTGGAGTCTTACTTTATTAAATTTAGTAGCGATCTTGGGTAGATTAGAAGCGGTTGCCTGCTAATACCAGTCAAGCCTCCTATTGAGCTCCAAGACTTATTCTCCTGTAAAATTCAGAGCACGCATTTCTAGGCAAAGCCACTTTTCTGCAACCAGCGAAACAAAAGGAAAACGTCGGAAATGGCTCTGTACCAGAAGGGGTTTTCTTTTTCGTACAAAGTAAATGTACCGGTAACATTTTGTACTAGTCAGCCTATATTTAATCCTACCTTGATTTTCTTACACCACCTTTAAGTTGCATTTCTCTCACATTCACTTCTTAAATTTCTGAACTATATTTTTGAAGCTAAATTTAGTTATTGTTGTTTGTAATTTGGACACACTACTTTTATAAACAGACTTCTTGTATTACTGCAAATTGATACGGTACCACCAAATGATGCACTGCAGTTTTAAGTGGACTCGGAACAACTTGTGTCCACTTCGGTGATCGAACTCGGCATGACCACAGAGTGATGAATAAACCTACTAAGCATTTCTTGACTCTACTAAGGATTCCGAAACACGCCAATTATTAAATGACAATTGAGGCGTTGACATGGGAAGGAAAATGCCAAAAATGAAAATTTTGAGAAGCAGAAAACTGTTTGCAGAGGCTCATGAATAATACAACTGCCACGTAGCGGCTTCTCGACCAACTCTCTCGTACTCCGCACGAACTTATAACTCATTCTATGCTACTGACATTGGCATGTACTACATTTTTCCTTGCAAAATCTCAAAATAGCAAATTTCCATGTTAACGCCTCAGTTCATAATTGAAAAATATACATAACATAATTACCCTTGTTACGATTTATGAATCTCTATATTTGAGTACATGGTCAGTACAACTTATGACTTGAGTTCGCTATTTCGTCGCCTGTACATCTCGTATGTCAACTCGTAGATAATGTTTTACTTCTCACGATTGATATTATGATTGGTCATCTGTTCGAAGATAAATTTATGATTCAAAGAACACTGACCAAGGTAAACCGACGGTGATTTGTTATTGCCTTTTATCACATAGAGTTGATATCCTAAGGACGAGGTCCACCGTCTAAAGTGAATTTGAATTATTTTTAAGGACTTTAGGCAACTATGGCTCAGGTCGTATGGATGATGATGGGATGAATTGGTGGAATGAAGAAAGTGGGAAGAAACGGGAGCCTCCCAAGAAAACCCACGTACAGGTTTGTCCACCACAAAGTCCACATGGTATGAGCAGGGATTGATCCAACGGCCCCTAGTAGGGATGGACACGAGCGAGCTCGAGTCGCGTAAGAGAAATCTTCCAACTCGACTCGGCAAATATTGTCCAACTCGACCTGAAACTCGACTCGAAATTCACTCGAGTCGAGTCGAGCTAAAACGAGCCAGATCGAGCCAAATCTTGCAGTTTTAATGTCTCTATGCTGGCTTCTTGGAATGGCCAAAATTTCCGGACAACCAGATGACAAATTATCCGGTATCCATTTAACCATTAGGAGTTTATCCATCATTTGAATATTATCCGTTATCCGGATATTAGCCTACATCCGAAAATTATCCGCTATCTGTCTGGATATTAAATGACATCCCCATATAGTCCAGTCATTAGGTACTTTTCGGGTGCAAATGGTTGAGGTGTTTTGAAATTTGGCACGATTTTACACTTAAGAACCCTAACTATAATGCTAAACTTGTAACCTTGGGTTGTGGGACAGTCGCTGGCGCCTGCATCTTGAAAAATTAATTGCTGAAATACATATTTTAGCATAGAACTCCATTCCTGTAGTTTTTAGATAATATTTTTTTTAATTGAAAATTTCAGAAGATTCGCAATGTAAATTTCCTACAAAATTACTTATATAAAAATTTTGAAAATGTCGCCATTTTGAATAAAAGATTGCGAAAAACATCTATTTATGTAAAGTATGCCCAGACCAAACCAATGAAGCTAGACAAACTAAATTTGATATGCTGATGTATCATCAAGAGTAAGCAGTAGATTACAGGAAAATTACAAAATTTTGAGAAACTCGACATCTTCAATCCAATATGGCGGATAAATCAAATATATAGAAAAAGAACAGTAGAACACGCAGGCCGAACCGCTGGAGCTAGATAAACGAAATTTGGCATAAATGTGTACCATCAAGAGTAGGTTGAGAGAAAATTATGAAGTTAGAAAAAAAATCGCCATCTTGAATCCAAAATGGCCAACAAACGTATACATGTCGAAATGCCCAGGTCAAACCGCTGGAACCAGGAAAACTAAACTTGGCATAAAAGTTTGTCATCAAGTGTAGTTTACCATAAGACTTTGAAATTTGAAAAGACTCACCATATTGGATCCAGTATGGTCGCGAAACATACATATCTAAGATATGCACATATATTTTAATCGGCTCTATTGGATTCAAGATTTTGACTTTTTAAATTTCGTAATTTTCGCGTAACCTACTCTTGATGGTACACATTTATGCCAAATTTCGTTTCTCTACCTCCAGTGGTTCGGCCTGGGTGTTCTTTATGTGTGTGTGTGTGTGTGTGTGTAGGTGTGTGTGTGTGTGTGTGTGTATATATATATATGTCGGTAGCGCGCTCGACTTCAATGCGAGCGGTCCCGGGTTCGATTCCCGATGGGGGCTCAAATATTTCGGTGTTGACCCAGCATCGTGAGGACAATTGGGGAGCTGCTGTGAATAAAAGACAGTGGCGATCACAGTGAGAGCTTCGGCTCTCCTCTCCCAACCCGTCTGGTCAGCGTGGGAGCAGTAGACCAACTCCTCCCTTCGGGGAGAGGCCTCATCCACTAGTGGATTGAATATGGCTGTGATTTATTTATTATATATATATATAATTTATCCGCCATATTGGATTGAAGATGACGATTTTTCTCCAAATTTTGTAAATTTCCCGTAATGTACTCTTGATGATACATAAGCATATCAAATTTCGTTTGTCTAGCTTCAGTAGTTTTGACTGGGCATACTTTACAAACTTATTACCAAAGTTTCATGGATGCAGGAATTTTTCTATGTTGGGGTCTATTTTTGGCTTATTTTACCTGTACTAAAAACGAGCTAAAACGAGTCGCACGGGCGATCCAAATATCAAACTCGATTCGACTCGAAACTCGACCAGAAAAACAGTGACTCGACTCGAAACTCGACTAGAGAAAATTACCTCTGGCTCGACTCGTGTCCATCCCTAACCTCTAGCACCAGAGGTGAGCGCTCTACAAGCACCGTGACCGTGTAAAGTGAACTTCAAACAACATATGCCTCCTCCGTGGAACGAATGAACCGGGAAACATTTGATTATAAGGCGACCAGCGAAATTTCATATCCAATGGAAAGAATCTTAAAGTCATCTGAAAACTTGTTCTTCAGAGTAAAGTATAACCATTCCAAATCCAATTAACCCACAGCTTGAAGACAAAATATCTGGAGAAGTGGTGAAATGATCAGAGAACACTGAGGGATGTTCGAAGCAAGCGTGAGTGATATTAAAGAATTTCTTCATTTCTTCGAGAGAGTCTTACAGGTGATAGAGGAATTCAGTGTAACACTGAAACTACTACATACATTCATATATAAATGGTGATCTGTTAAGAGTACTCAAAGAATGAAACACTGCCAATTTTTCACATGTTAACAATGTTTTATACAGTTTTGCAGATTCTCGAAACGTATGTATTGAACGACTGTAGTATTGTTGTCATTCATTTTTCTAATAGAAATATCACAACCTGATATGTTAGTAAATCTATATTTAAAGCGTTACAAAATTTCTTATTTTATTTCGTATGCAGCTTATATGCATACGTTTTTATTTTAACAAGCTGAGTAAGGCAGAATAAACGACTTAAAGTTAATATACAGTGATGATTTCCAACGCTAGATGGTAGCACTCTCTCTTCTTTCTTAAGTTTGAACGGGTTCTAAAGTAAGACCATAGTCCGACAAATATGATTAGCTTGCTGGCAATTTTAGTGTTTTCTATACGATTATAAACAAAAATGGATAGCTGTTAGATCATATTTTCGCATTGATCTGTAAGTTCTATGACAAGTTCTGGATTTCCTTTAATCTATGATTTTTTAAAGCATCTTCATGAGCTGTATAGGAATGCTATCTGTTTCCTCGATAAATCACTGGGATATAGGGTCTATCTAATGTATTTCTTCTTCTACAAAATTTCTATGCTGCTCCTGCCAACTCAAATATGAGTTGCCTAATTCACGGAAATTCTAATTGGTGTAGGGAAATTTGGTCATAATGTGTATATGAAAAGGCAAATGGGAAGTTTGCACAAATTCTTTGAAATGCAGGGAATTTAGCAATTATTTCGAAGAGTTATTTTGCTAAATGTAGGATTTTATATCTTCGTTCGTTTGAGGAAATCTTGAAAATTATCAAAAATCAGTTCTAAATATCTGGTGTAGTAAAAAGTAATCCATTATTTTTGCATGACATTGAAGGCTTAACTTACCATAGTTAGAATGATCCGATTTAGGTCACATATGCGCCGTTTTGTTCGATTACGTGTTGCCATTTGGAAGGTAATATCATGATGCCTCTCTCATAGAAGCCCTTGTCCCTATTGGCAAAAAATTGAGACAGTCGATGTTCACAAGCCTCTCTTGAAGCGAATTTTTCACCAGCAAACGTGTTCGCCATGGACAGGAACAGATGGCAATCACTCTGTGCCAGGTCCGGACTATAAGGTGGATGCATAAAAACCTCCCAACCAAGCTCCCGGAGCTTCTGGCGAGTCACTATCGATGTGTGTGGCCTGGCGTTGTCCTGGTGGAACACAATGCCTCTCCTATTGGCCAAAGCTGGCCGCTTCTGGGCGATTGCTGCCTTCAGACGGTCCAATTGTTGACAGTATAGTTCCGAGTTAAGGGTTTGGCCGTAGGGGAGCAGCTCATAGTTGATAATTCCCTGCCAATGCCACCAAACACACAGCAAAACCTTTCTGGCCGTCAATCCTGGCTTGGGCACCGTTTGCGCCGGCGCACCGCGCTTCGACCACGACCGTTTTCGCGTGACGTTGTCGTAAGTGATTCATCACCAGTCACCAACCGCTTCAGAAATGGGTCTCTTTTGTTGCGATTCACAGATGGAAATTCGGTCCATGAGGTTTTTTTGCGTTAACTCGTGTGGCACCCATACATCAAGCTCCTTTGTGTATCCAGCCTTATGCAAATGGTTCCACACGGTTTTTTGTGCAATGTTTAGCTCTTGGGCAATCGAAACAGTGCTTACATGACGGTCGGACGCGACAATGTCCATGATTTTATCGACATTTTCGATACTTGGCCTTCCAGTGCGTGGTACATCTTTGACGTCAAAATTACCGGCACGGAATCGACGAAACCAAAATATCGCATGATTGGCTGTTACAGTATCAGGACCATAAACACTATTCACATTTGCAGCCGCCTGGCTTGCGTTTTCGCCTTTATCGAAGAAAAACTGTAAAATATGGCGTATTTTCTCTTTGCTAGTGTCCATTTTGACGCGCGCTCACACAACACTGAGTCAACTCATGACAACTATCTGAACAGTGTTTGTAGTACGCAATCTCATCGTTTGAACGCCATCTCGTTGAACCCGATCGGACTTATACAACGCGAGCTACAGATCACTGAAGCCATCTATTGGCAAAATAATGGATTACTTTTTACTACACCAGAAGCCTACAAACGGATACGCTTACAATCACGTGCATCCACGGGTTTATTACAACTTCAAATACCTACTTTCATGAGAAAGAGGTTGGCTCGATTAATTTATCGATCGTCACCCACATCTTCATATGCAAGTAGAACATGTACTCTGCTTTTGTTGTAGGAACGGTTCTGAAATAAATAAGATTAAATCAGGATTTGTCCAACTTTAATTTTGAAGTTCAGAATATATCGAATGCTCCAGAATGTACACTCAGCCAATGATAAAATGAGCGGTCTCTTTCAAAAGCCTAAATTACAAATTTAAATGTTTTCCTCTGTAAGAAACGTGTTAGGAATAAGTCATTCATCAACAGACAAGCTCCTGTACAAAACAGACTCAATTTTCTTTATCGTAATTTATTTATTTGTTGCTTATTATAATTTTTTATAAAACCCACATGTTGGTCTCTTAAAAAAAGTAACTTCTGATATGAATTATGTGGCAACGTCGCAAAACATGAGTATCCACTTTCCTGTCTTCAAATATTGATTAGTTACATCAGTTTCTACAGTATACTAACTTCTCCGGTCTCATACCTAAAAGCAATAAATACATTTTAAGAAAATCGACTAGCCTCTACTGACAAGCATTCTCTGTGGTTAAATATATTAAAGAAAGTTATTCTTTCACTATTATTGATCCTCACTGTAATAAATTTACTATTTATTGTAATAATACTATTATTACAATATATTATTGTAATACCACTATTATTATTTATTTACTATTTCACTGTAATAAATTTAATACAGTGATATCAGCACGTTCGTAATCAGTAAGGACGAAGTGTTACTTATTCTCACTTGGGACGTTAAACTCCTTTTTTAAAACTTTTACCAAATTGTAGCGTATAGTTTCATATGCATAGAATCTAGGGAAATAGCATTAAATGGAAAATTAGATCATAGATACATGAAACACGGAAAATTAAACAAAAAGGCGCTTTATATAATTTTCACTTTGTTTACATGTGAACAAGAGTTTAGCTCGAAGCTTGTTTTACCATAATGGTTAGTAGCCGTGCTTGTAGCGCGTGTACATTTTTTTTTGGTCCACAAAGCGGATGAAGTTGGTTCGAACCTTACCCACACAGAACAATTTTTTAACTGCATACACTTTTTCTACATAGCTCCGTCATCTATGTCAGTGTTACATAGACGTATCAATATTAAACTTTCCTAAAATACTCATAAAGGAGTATCATCATCATCATCATCATATTCAGCCGTTTTCTATCCACTGCTGGATGAAGGCCTCCCCCTTTTCTTTCCACATATCTCGGTCTGCTGATATCCTCATCCATGTAGCTCCTGAAAAACGCTTCATTTCTTCTACCCATCTTACATTTGGACGTCATCTCGGTCGTTTCTTTTCTCTAGGAATCCAATGTAGTACATTTGTCTTCCACCTTCCATCTGTTCGTATAGCTATGTGAGCGGCCCATCTCCACTTCATCTTCTTCGCAGTCTTGATTACATCCTTTACATTTGTTTGTGCGCGAATCCATTCATTTCTCTTCCTGTCCCTTCTGGTTATTCCTAGCACGCACCTCTCCATTGCTCTTTGTGTTACTCTCAATCTTTGAGTCGTTTGCGCATTCAATGTCCAAGTTTCACACCCGTACATCATCACAGGTAAGACACATTGATTATAAACTTTACGCTTCAGACACATTGGAAGTTTGCTTTTGAAAATAAAGTGTAGTCTTCCAAAAGCACTCCACGCCATTTTACATCTTCTATTTATTTCATCAGTCAACTTTGCATTCGATGTTTTAAGCTGGCCTAGGTAAACATACTCACCAAGTATGCCTATTGTCTCTCAGTTAATTTTCATTTCCTTCTTTTCAGCATGTTGGTTGTACATTACTTTTGTTTTACTTAAGTTCATTTTAAGTCCTATTTTCGAACTGTCGTTACTCAGTTCTTCCATTCTGGTTTGTAGTTCTTCTGCACTTGAAGCAAACAGGACTATATCATCAGCGAACCGTAGATGATGAAGATATTCGCCATTAATTTTAATTCCAACTTCATCCCAGTTTAAATTCTGGAACACTCTCTCCAGGACTGCACAAAACAGTTTTGGAAAAATTGAATCTCCTTGCCTTACCCCTTTTCCAACTTTAAATTTTTCACTGTCTTGATGCAGTCTAATGACAGAAGTGGCAGTCGAGTAAATGTTTCGCAGTAACTTGATGTATGCACTTTCGATGCCTAGATGTTCAAGTGATTGAAGTACTGCTGACAAGGAGACCGAATCGAAAGCTTCTTCGAAATCTATGAATCAAAAACATACTGGAAGTTCATATTCATTAGTCCTTTCCATAACTTCATTCAATGTTTGTATGTGGTCCATCGTGCTAAATCGACGACGAAATCCGGCTTTTTTCCTTCCCTGGTTAAAATCTAAGTCTCGTTCAATACGATTCAAAATAACTTTGGTGAACATTTTGTATAGAACTGACAGTAAACTAATTGGTCTGTAGTTTTCGACGCGTTCTTTGTCCCCTTTCTTGTACAACAAAATGATAACGGCATTGTTCCAACTTGAGAGTATTTCTCTCTTCCTCAGGCACATCGAGAATAATTTCGCAAGTTCCTCTTTCATTTTTTCACCTCCCCATTTAAACATCTCTGCTGTGAGTCCATCTTCTCCTGGCGATTTTCCGTTCTTCATCCCCCGAAGTACTTAATCCACTTCTTCTTTCATTACGTCTGGGACTTCTACATCATTTTCTTCTGAGTCTTCTATTAATTCTCTGTAGAAATTTTCAAATATTTTTAAAATTTCTTCCTTATTTCGTGTTACGGTCCCGTCTGGTCTCTTAACTGCAATTATTTGCTTTTTCAGTATCATGAGTTGCTGTTTGGCTTTCTTCAAACTCTTGTTTTTCTCGATTTTATATTTAACAAGATTTTCGTTATATCTTCGTACATCCTCTCTTATTTTCTTTCTTACGGTTTTATTTAGTTCTATGTACTCAATCCTCTTTATGCAATTTTGCTCTTCTTTTATTTCCCTTCTTTTCTTCATCAAGAGTTTAGTTTCTTCTGAGATTTTGCTCTCTTTTCTCTTTCTGGTACCTGCTATTTCCTTGGCTGTTTCTCTTATTATATCAGTCAGTATTTTATTTCTGCTATTGATGTCTTCTTCATCCTCTAACTCTTCCAAGGCGCTGAATCTGTTGCTTAATTCTATCTCGAATGTCTGTCTGTGTTTTCCAAGATTTTCCAGATCTAAAACTGACGGTTTTCCTCTGATAAGCTT
>JAGDQP010021113.1:0-27881 GCA_022664845.1 Lepisma saccharinum | reverse complement strand
TTTTGTTTCTTGATAGCCAAGAAAATAAAGTTTTACTTCATCGATTTCTTCCATTTCACTGTGTTTCAAAATAACACCGACAAAAACACATCGCGAAATCTCTGACGTGAAAATAATAATAAAGCGAATATAGACGATCCAGGGTGCACAAATACTTCTTTCCTTGCTGAAAGCTTGGGAAATTGAGCTTTTGAACTTGATATTACCAATACCATTAACAGTAGAACTGAGGTGGCATGGTACCTCCAAAGACTTCAAATCTGGTTAATCTAAACATACATATTCATAAATTGTACAATCGGTGGGCAAGGGATTCCGCAAAGGAAGTAGGGAATTCCCAGAAATTCTCTGAAGTAAAGGTGGGTCGAAATAAACATGAATGGGACTACCTTTCATCAGCTAACAATAATTCCTTTTCGGCAAGTCGATATCTCAAACAGATTTCCTTTGCGGGACGATTTTTTTAAATGGATGCGTGGTTGCATAACAAACAGAAGTATTTTACATAAATTTCAAGGAACATTTGGTGTATTTGTTATGAGTAAAAGAGACTGTAATTGCGCAGTTAGATGACAATGATTACGCTTATAATCTACACTCATACGCAAAGTAGGTTTTTCGTTGCTAGTTTCGCCCCATCTTTATTCCAGAGGATGTGTGGGAATCCATTATTTCGTTTGGGGAATCCCTTGCGCATCCATTGCACGATTTTGGAATATGCATTTTTGTAATCTGCAAGAAGGTAAGATATTTGCTGTTACCGGTGGCTCCCGTGAACCCGTTTGAACAGCGCGGACTAGAAGAGTTCCAATGGTGACATATAGATCCATATTTTAGTTAAACTTTGTTTTCGTTAATTGGTCGGAGTTGGAAACGCTGTTTTCTTGAGTAACTTTAGTGGTTTCTACTATCAAGGAAAGGTGGAGCTGGTAAACCTGCGAATGTGCTGTGACATCTACCGGCTGAATACGTTGAAATCAAGGAAGAAATTACCGAATAAGAAATTTAATGTAGTACACGAAAATGTGTGTCACAAATTAGAAAGGATATGTGTTATTGACGAAGGAAGGTACCAGTATCAGAAATTGGACTCTAAAGTTGAGCGTCGATATATGTAAGTATCATACATTAATAATATTTATGAGCCCTTATGTGGAAGTGTTCGAAGGCTTCATTCATGCTTATGGAAGCTGCATATATTTGCGTGTGTGATGTTGTAATGCTTCTACAACTGTTTACGCAGTCAGTACATTGCGTATAAATTGCCAAAAGCTATAACGTCTGACTGATATCCTCTGAATTAGTCTTTAACATATTGACTTTCTACTTAGGTTCCTGACCGTTAAGAAGTGCGCGGGAAGAACTAAAAAGTTAGCGGGAACTGCACGGTGCACTCTATTTTCACATCATTTACGTGCTGCATGTGTGCAAAGGGTTTAATGTTGTATTATTCAGGAACCTTAGGGAGTATGATGGCATAAAATTATGTTTTTCAAAGTGTGTAAAACGGTACATTGAAATAGAAAGAACCGGAACAACCGTGAGTAGATTTGGTTCTTTGAATATCTTGATCAATGCTCTGACAAATTAATTGGAAAAAAAGAAAAAAAAAGTGTTATTGATCTATACTTCGATATACTCCCGAGGCCACCTGCCTGGTGTTCTGGACACGTGTATTTCCCAGTAACACAGTTAAAGACTTACAATCTCTACTCGTCCATGCGTAACTTTGTCGTTACCAAGGCAGTCTCTGTTTTAGAGATATATATCAATACACCTGGTACTATGTTATCCTCAGTCCCAAGTGAATTATCATGTGTCAAAAGTCGCGGGTTTAACTGGTAATTGTTTCAGAACTAGCACGTCGTATTTCTTCTTATAAATGCAATATAAGAATAAGAATAATAACACAAACCAAAAGCAGGATGAGAAAACAAAACGTACATACTACATTGTGACAGAACCATGGCAACAGACGGAACAACCAATCAACCACACAAGACTAACATAATAACAATTGACCAAAGAAAAGAAACAAGTATTCCTTATAGATATACATTAGCAGTGTTAGGTCTCAAAATGTTTGAGAAAGACATAAACAGTCAAAAAGAAAAGAAATATAACCAACTGGCGGAAAATGTGAAAGGCTAGTGGGAAAACGAAACAGATGAGAATAATACACATAGTGATTGTGGACACAGAAGCTGCACACAAATGAATCGAGGATAAAATACGAACATTAATACTGAGAACAGGAATTATGAAACTAAATCAAAAGCGTGCAGTTCTCACAGCAGACAGAATTCACCACCCATGAATTGAGAAGTTTACCTCGGAGCAGACAACAAACGCGGAAAATTTCCCGGGAATCAAAGGAAATATTTAAAATAATTTATTATTAGTTATATACAGATAAACCACACACTTTTAGGTTTAATTTTAATGTAACATAAGAAAAGAAATTCAGTGAAATTGTAATACAGCATTATATATTTTATAATTATATGATTATAATACTTCCTACTTTTTCCTTTGTGTGCTTTACTTCTTGCAAAGAATAAAAATGTTAATTTTCATTACTAATCATTCTACAGATAGTTATCTTTCTTAATGTTCTCCATAAGTGCTTGTCTTTTCTTTTTTTTTAAAAAAAACTTTTCTCAATTAGATCAACCGAGAGATGGAAGTTGCATATATTATCTCTAATCATACAATATTTAGTTTTATTAAGTTGGAAGAAAATGTTCAGAAAATAAATTACACAAGACCTGTAAAAAAAGTAAAAAAAAAAAACTATTATAAAAATGTTCTCTAGCTTGAAGAGCTACTTCGAGAAACAATTTTACGGTCGAGTAGTTTTTCTGTCTTTTAAGAAGATTATTTTTTTGCTTCTTTTATGGTGTTCAGTTTCGTTTGCGTTTTACGTATTCTTCAAACCAGACACAAATTCTTTATTCTTTCGTTTCTGATGTAAATTTCCGACAATTGCAACTAAAACCGAACATCTTTTAAAGAAACATATGTGGAGTGTTTCCAACAATGTCATTTTAAAATTATAATCATGAAAATAAATGAATTGGTGGATTTTAAGGTATGACATTCACCACTGTCCAGAGAAATGAACAGAAAAAACTTTCTAGTATTTGAAGACAGGATAGGATTTATATTTCCTGATTGCTGTTTAAGTTGTTAGATATGATTTGTTTACATTTGTCAATTTTCAAGTTTGTAGAACTATTTTAAAGCTATCAAAATTAGTCTCCAAAACAAAAACAAGAAAAGAGCGATCTCTTTAAAAATATCTAAAATAGGACACGAAATAAAAAAAATATCGAAGTAAAATTGTTAAAATATTTACATTATTCTATCATAATATACAAACGACAAAATATATTAGAATTTTAGAAAGAGTTTGAAAGATAAGTATTCTTATTTCCAAACTAACATGTTTGTTCTCATTTTAAATTAAATGGGAATGCTGATATCTCATTTATACGCACCAAATCAATAGAGCGGAATATTCACTCTTCTTAAAGCGGAAAGAGGACCACTCTTTTCAGACCGGAATTTTTAATCGAACAGAGTGGTTTTCAACAAAACGTATCTCGCTTTAAATGGAAAATGTGTTTCCTAGATGGAATTTCGACGCTTTTGGATGTAATTTATTCTTTAAACTTAAAACAGCGATTTATCATCTTTTTAGAGTGATTCACAATGCATCATGGCTACTAATCAAGTTTGATATCCGCCATTTGTTGCTGCGAAGGTTATCAAAAGACGAAGTTATGCTGTGAAATTTATCGCGTTGCGTTTAGTAAAAAATGACAACAGAAAACCTGAAAACGTTTCTCAGTAACAAAAATATTCCAAGCTATTTCTGAATACATGGAAATTTACGTAAAAAATACGTGATTTTTTTTTAGTGGAAATTTTTCATCTTTTCTCTCATGGAAATTCGCTCTAAAAGAGTGGTCCCTCTTTTCGTTCTCTGATGATGAAGTATTCCGATGAAATCGAGCGGGATTTCGCTCTTTGAAATTTGCGTGTAATAATATTGTTTCTCAGTACAGAGATAAGATCGTTTTTTCTCAATTTTAATAAACTGTTTTTTTTACTTTGTAGTTTCAGAGCTTGAGGCCCCCAAACATGTGGAGGTGTCGTTACATACGACGTAATATCTGAATAAATAATTAAATGTGACATACAGACTTAGCGAATTAGAGACAGAATTCTACAAAATACATGTATTTTAACAAATTGTATGATCGAGAGAGTATCTCCTAGAGAGAGGTTGTCTACCACCTAAGAATGTCATTGTCAAGCAACTTAAAATTGGAAACACACAAATATAGAAATTCTGTCAAACCTACATTGTTAGAGAGAGAAAGAAATGGGTGGAATTCATATTACCGACAATCATAACATCGACAACGGAACATCGACACGTTTACATTGTCGACAGATCAGAAGATCGACATGTTAAAAACGTCCACAGTTCAGAAGATCGACACGTTTAAAACGTCGACAGTTCAGATCATCGACACGTTCGAAATGTCGACAATTCAGAACATCGAAACAGACAACGGAACATCCACACGTTTACATTGTCGACAGATCAGAAGATCAACACGTTCAAAACATCGACAGTTCAGAAGATCGACATGTTCGAAATGTCGACAGGTCAGAACATCGAAACTCAAAACGAAGACAAATCAAAAAGTAGACAAATGAATCCCTTTCTTCAAACACAAATTCCTTTCGTTGCAGCATCTTACAGATTTCTGACTTGAAGCTAGATTTGTTTACTTTAGAAATGGTAAAATAAGCCTACTTACGATGCGATGAATGGTATTTAGTAACATTTTGCCCTTTGTACTTCATAAAATACTACAAATTTACGATTCAAGGATGTTCCAATCGCGACCGGCTTGTGTTGATTGCTGTCAGAATATCAAACCTCATATTCGAAACAAAGGTAAGTATCAGAATATCTACTTGAGTCTCTAGACTGTTGAATTTTTCCATTGATACAAACAGAACTGTTACAAGTGTTACAATATAAATACGTGAGAGAATGGAATTGTTTCTGTCACAGTTGCAGTAACTGCGACTATGTCGGTATTTTGATTATCGGCATAGTGAACTGTCGATCTATTGATTATGTCGGTCTTTAAAGCTGTCGATGTTGCGAACGTGTCGGAGTTCCGTTGTCTGTGTTTACAGTGTCGGTGTTTTGATTGTCGATTTCAAAAGGAATGATTAGTAACGTTTATCAATCTCTTTCTATGGAAATATGCTTTTAAGCAAATGAGTTGGCGACGGAAGAAAAAATAAATTAAATTCTCTGTATTTGTATAACGTCTATCACATACAACAACCATTATCTCGATATACATTCCACCCACCTATACACCGATATTCAATATACATTACATGCCAGGTGGTATTCATATTACCGACAATCATAACATCGACAACGGAACAACTTTTTGATTTGTCTTTGTTTTTAGTTTGATGTTCTGACCTGTCAACATTTTGAACGTGTCGATGTTCTGAACTGTCGACGTTTTGAACGTGTCGATCTCTGATCTGTCGACAATGTAAACGTGTCGATGTTCCGTTGTCTGCGATTTTAGTGTCGGTGTTTTGATTGTCGATGTTTTAATAGATACCCGAGAGAAATATATTCATTTAGTTCATCAGAAGAGAAAAAATATTATCTTCTACATACTTGTTTAGCAAATATACTGCAGCCATAGACAGCTTTTGTCTATAGTCTGGCATTAAATGTACATATATGTACGCTATATGAAAGAGAATAATTTAGCTAGCAGAATATTTTTTATTTTAATCATTCATTGTAAAATTATATTTCAAACATCTATACAAACTTGAGAAAGAAATTGAAAGGGGATTGCAGAGAGAGAGAGAGAGAGAGAGAGAGAGAGACAGAAAGAAAGAAAGGAACTGAATCAAACAAGTTCTGCAACATTTAAAATTCACATTTACATATCCAGAGACGCATCTAATTTTCACTATGAATAAAACGCAATGCAAGAAATGAATTACAGATACACATATACCGTATGTATATTCTATATATTATCTAGATCAAACCGTATAGTATATGATCAAACAAGCTTCTTTTATCGTACAAAATGGTTATAGATTTGAAAAGGAATGATTAGTAACGTTTATCAATCTCTTCGTATGGAAATATGCTTTTAAGCAAATGAATTGGCGACGGAAGAAAAAAATTAAATTCTCTGAATTTGTATAACGTCTATCACATACACCTACCATTATTTCGATATAGTTTGTGATATTACTAATATCTGTTTCTTTTAGTATTCCATTTTGTTATGTATCGCTGCATTTTATTTGCACACACATCTACATGTGTTTGTATTTATTTATTTCTGAATTTTTTGCGTATTTTGTTCGTTTTACTCTATTGTAATTTTCTGTTTTTGTAGTTTTATGCGTGTGTTTTTTTGTGTGTATTTCTGTTTATGCTTTTTGATATTTTTTGTTATATCTGTATGATATGTTACATGTATTAGTTTTCTTTCTGACAAAGGTTAGGCGGATGATCTACCACTGGTTGATCCTTATTGACAACTAAATGTATTTCAATTTGAACATCAATAAAGTAATACGTTTACTGCACAAACAATGGGTCAGTACTTTTTTACCTTGAACATCCAGCTTATTGCAAAAATATACTATAGGATGTGGTAATTGCCCCACATTTTACTTTTTAAAATGGTCAAAATACATCTTTTTAATACATGTATTTGTTTATTTATCTGGTAGTTTAGTTGGAGATGAAATTATTTAGAGATTTCTTTTTTTAAAAAGCACAAAACTGAATTGACTTCTTAAAAAATTCTTCTGTATCAGCTCACTCATGTGTGAAAGGTTGCCTAAATAGCAGCAGTTATAGAAAATATGGCCATCACTCCCACACGAGTAACACAATTGAAATCTTTATATTTTAAACGTATGCGGATGTACAGCCATCCCCATTTTGTTTTACAAGATATTTGGGACATTTTTGTTCCAGCTTGATCTATTAAATAAAATGAATGTAGTTTACACGTTTGTAAAAAATTAGCACCACGTTTTGAAACATTTAAGGAGTCATATTTTTCAAAAATTAGATTTGATTTTTTGTTTATGAAGTAACAAGTACAAGTGACATAATTACATCTTGCCGACGATAATAAGACACAGTGTGCGAATGATGTAAAGAAGGGCATTAAAAAAATCTGCTGCAATACATATGTAATTTGTTCTAGTGTATCTCCAAAGGAAGTTATGCATGCTGCGAGGAAAACAAACTTCAATTAATTTCCATCCACACAGAAAGGGGATAAGATACGACACTAAAAATACGTAAGAGATGGATTCACGAGATACTATGCAAAAGGTTTAACTTGTCTTCTTTCAGAGTTAGCACAGGCTATTTGTGGTCTCTCGTTTTTTATAAACTGTGCCCACAATTTAAATACAAGATATATCGTGCAATTCAGAAAGTTTAAAATCATTTTATGCAGATATTATTTTTTAAGGTTTATTTTACTTTCCAACACGAATCCTTTGCTCGATGAGAGAGAGAGAGAGAGAGAGAGAGAGAGAGAGAGAGGAAAAGAGGGAAAAATTTTCACAGTAGACTTCACACATGGAATATTTAATGCCACCAAATCCCAAATAAGGCAGTAAAAATGAACGAAAAATTTAAAAAAAAATGTAGAAGTGAGATTTAAATGATTTAAATTCTGAAGACATATTTGCTTAAATCTAATATCGTCTGATAAAAGGTGAAAACGAACCGCTTCAGATCCCTGGGAAAATATGGTTTTCTTATCTTTTTTTCTTTTTCATTTTCTACAACTACATACGATAAACATATATACGGACTATTCCAACCGAATTAGAGTAAAACTTCTTATTGTTACCTCTGCTATTATGGAGTCTTTATCATATTGCGCCAGAACTTTTATTTTTCTGCGCTAAGTATACAACTATGAACCAAATGTGTCCCATGTCCGAGGGATGACTTCCCTCGGAGAGCGCACTTCTGGGGGTAAGAATAAGAAAAGTAACGACCAGGGTCTGTAGACCACTTCCTTAAAGTTTATATGTTAGGTGATTGTAACCACTGCTTTGCACACTCGAAGTGCGTACTTGCTAGTGCATACTTCCAGTCCGTACTTCGCAAAATGGGCTTTTCATGCATACTTGACCGCAGCGCCAATCGCGGATAAAATAAGAAAATATTTAGCCTGGATGTTCATGCAGGACTAAATTATTAATGTTTGTTTACAAACAGCACTGATAATTATAAAATGCCCTTTAAATGTTTGTTAAAGAAGAAATGTCATTATAATGACAAAAAATGTGTGTTCCTCTTAAAAATCATATTATTAATTGACTTTGCATTAACTTAACAAGCGGTTATGTCACACCCATTGATACTTTTGTACATTTTCAGTCATCACGGAAGGATATTAAAGTTGAAAGTGTTGGAAGTATAATTATGTTAATAAATGACACTTTATATAAAGTAACTTAATACTTGCTTCGTAAAACTCGAAGTTGCATACATAATACACATTTAGGACCACTAACAATTTCTTTGCATATCGTGTACATTATATTTGAATTCAATTATTAGGTAAGCCTAGTTAGAATTTTGAACATTGATTGTAGTTATTGTAAAGATCAAGTTGGTAAACAATAAGTTGTTTTCTATAAAGTCTTGTGAAAATTATAAATACCAACACTTGTGTTCAAATATTATGTACGTGCAAAGATGTAATGGCTTTCTTCTGTGTGACTGTGGTATGGGAACTTCAAATTTTACGTACAAATATAGCTAAAGATAAAAATAAAATGAATTGTATGGGCGGGCAAGTATAGCTAAATTATTTTTCTTGACCTGGGTAAAACAAATATATTCTTTATTTACAAAATTCTAATACATTTTCCCGTGTCATTGCACTCTAAGAGACTACTTGACAGTTTATACCATGAGTAGATCAGTTGTCTACACTTTTAACCGTTTACACCATTGGGACGAATGTTGAATTTATTTTCTTCAATTAGTGAGGTAATAATATTGGTGTTGTAGTCATTTTCCATTAACGTGGTGATTCGTCGTTTGGGAGCGAATCAAATTGCATTAAAATGAATGCTGTTAAAAGCGAAAGAATGTCAGCTGTAAGGAATAATCAGTTTCACCGGTTAGCTATTTTCATCCATTTATACCCTTGCACAATATTTTAGCACATAACGTTATCGTCCATAGAGCATTTGTACACGGAATCTAGCTTAATTGAATCTTAATATGGACAATTCTTTATATTAGCTACTTCTGCTATATTGCTTTGAATATGTTTCTAGCGTTTTTAATTTCCTAATTGCGGATGCGTAAAATGCAGGATGTGATGTGAAATCAAGGGACGACGTGAGTACAAGGACATGAGTCATAGTCAAATTACCTCTTGACTTTCCATCACATTCTGTATTCTACGTATCCAGAATAAGGAAAGAAAAAGCATTCAAAATACATTCAACACTATGCAACAGAAATAACTTATATGGAGAATTATTGTGATATGTTGCGTTAGGTTACTGCCAACTTGTGAACTACATGCAGAAGTTGCAATCACGATATTTTAAGAAGCTGGACCTATATTGAGTTTCCCTACTATGTAGGCCTACTAACTAATTTATCACTTCACATCATGCCCTCATTCAGATTTTAATTTCTCCTTGTACTAATTCATTTTGATTTCATAATATACTATTAGGACAATTTTCGTGTTCTAGAACATTCTAGAATTGCAATAACCAATTCCAATTAAAGCTTCAATTAGACTCGAGATAAATATACCTCTCAGATTTAACACACTAATAAAAAGTACACTTTTCTACAAGGATATAAAATATCTGCACAGCTTTTGATACATTACTGGTAGTAACATCTTTCGCTATTAAGCAACAGCTCCGAACATAATTCGTTCACGGTAATGTAATTTTACTGAACATAACATGATATGAACTTTCATTATTTTGCCTTCAAATGTAGTCATTCTAGTCAGTACATATTATTCTAATTGCAGGGTGTGACATCATAAGAGCACAAGACTGCATCTTCGCGCACTACGAACTACGTACTCTTGCACTTGCGAAGTTGGCCCTTTTGAACCAAACTTGTGACGCCACTTCCTGGGAAGTATGCACTGGAAGTACGCACCATGTAGCTTTTTGACACCGCCTACAAAATGCTGAATCAGTCTGTATAGTGCCGTCTCCTAGTATTTTGACATCACATTAATCAGGAACACAGATTAACATTCGTGGAATATTTCATCTCTTTTGTACGATTTTTTTTCTATTGCCTCATAATTTGTCCTCTTGTCTTTTGTGAGAGGAAAAGATGGAAAGTTTTCTACGCTTAATGTAATTATGATCAAATGCGCTGGTAATGACGAAGGTAAACGTTTATCAATTTATTCTTACTCGTCTACATGCTGAGGAAATCATTTGTACTACTAGGGTTGGCATCCCCGCTATTTTATCGGCACCGTCCCGATTTTCGGCCTGATATCCCGCGTCTCGATGCAGTTTCCACCATAGATAATCTAGATAATATAATTTAACCGTAGATAATATTTTATTATATGATATTTTTAATTGTGTTGGCATAAAATCTACATTTCTTATCACTTGTGACACATACACATATGATTTTAATTTTTCTATTTCTTTATTAATTGAATTTTAACACCGTCATGATGGTAGATCAATTCTTTACAAGCTAGTTTCTCCTCCCTAGCATGGTTTATAGTTTGTAGGCACATAAAATCCAACAGAAGCTGGCCTCCAATTCAATTGTTGTAAACCATTTTATTTTTCAGTGCTACTTACTTCCCTCTGCCTGGTTTTAACTTGTTTAATAGTTTAAAAAAGAACTATTATTTTAGTAAGAAGACCTTTCGGCTAAATTAATTATTAAGAATTACAGACTGAATTCAAAATCAATTATAACATTTCAAGAAGTCTTGGTAAACACTAATCTTTATGGGTTACATTATAACAATTTCCCAAGGACAATATTCCTGGCCCAAGCTTACTTTTGACGGGTTGGAGCAGAAATTTTAAAAATTGTCAGGAGGAAAGTCTTGAATAAATAATTTAATAAGTAAGTATCATAGGTAAATAGTTAGTATTTTTTAACTTCAGAGAAAGTCAGGTAGGCTCCGAAAACCAATTTCGAAACTTATACAACTTTCCGTGAAAGTATCCCGAAATGTACTGATACTCCCAACCCCACAGTACAGAGCGTGTCTCGATTTTCTTGAACAGAAGTTGGCAACCCTGAGTACTACATAAAATCGATGTGTCGAATATTTTTACGTGCGTAAGGATTTACTTATATCAAGTTTACGTACTGTGTGTCTGAGACCGTTTGTACTGTTGTGAAATTACAATAAACCACGCTAAATCTAACACTTTATACTGATTTATCTTGTGTTTCTTAATCCACTTTTGTTCATTATCAAATATTTTGTATTTTCTTAACGTAATTTGTAAGAGAAGAGTTAGATGCAAATTTTGTTTACCTAGTTGCTTTCTATAACAAGCCAAACGTATTATAAATTTATAGAGGGATGGAAACAATGGATTTTGCATTTTCTCCTTTTGACAGTTCGTATATAGACGCACTTTGCAGACTCTGGGTCCGTTTTGCATAAGGGATTAGAAAGAGGCTGAATATTTAAACGTTTAATTTAAATTTGCATCCGGCTGCGAAACAATAACACAAAGGCAGGGCCAGGAAATGTGCCGAATGAATTACGCACTGCTGCAGAACCACCTTGCGGTGAACATTTGAGATGTGATTACACCATGTAAGACGCTATGCTTATGTCCCACAAGACTCTGCTCTGTTACGATGTAAAGCAGACACATTTATATTTGTTTTGCAACACGCAATTTGAAGAAAGAAAGCTAGAGAGAGAGAGAGAGAGAGAGAGAGAGAGAGAGAGAGAACAAGGAAGAAAGAAAATAAATTTGATTCTTTCATATCTATTTATTGTCATGTTTGAACTAGGAAACAAAATTGTGTGATCGATCATTCTACTTACACTTCTGCACACGAGGTTCTTGGAATAAGTAAATCTAATGCAGGGATTCCGCTAGGATTTTCAATTTGGGGGGCGTAAAGTGAAAATTTGAGAGTGTAAGAGGAGTTTTTGCACGGTTCATATCGATTTTGACTGTAAAAAATTTTAAGTTGGGGATGGGTTTGCTCTAGATTATTTGGGGTGAAACCTCCCGGGGAGGAGGTCTGGGAGAATCACTGAGCTAGTGAATCAGAACAATTTCTTCCTTAAATAGGATGTCCCAAGAGACACACAACCCACTGCTTTATAGTACAAAAAACTATTAAATTAAACCACATAATAGAGAATCAGTTCATGCGATCATTGAGAAAGTTTATACGTTAACCAACGAAATGCCAATCATCATTCAGACTGGAGAAAGACATTGGCAGAGTCGGAAATTTTGTTTCCAAACGGTGTTCATACATGCACAAAAGCCATTTATGTAGCAGTTTGCAGTATTTCTGGGGATCCAAATAATGTGATCCTATTGGAAGTGTGGGCACCCTCGAAGTACTGTCAATCTCCATAGACACATTTGTTCCTCTCTTTCTGACATCGAGGGGTGCACTTTCGATACACAGAGCAGAGCAGTTGTTACATTCGCTTTGATTGCCGGGAAACTTTCACTGCAGAGCTCCATGTTGAAAATAGAGGAGTCATTCGGGGTAGAAAGTACAAGGCTACGTGTTTTGACTTAGGGCGTGTCGTGAAACACTGCTGAATAAAGAATACTGACAAGCAAACGCTGGGAAGTTGGCGATTTAGCATTGTGGCTACCGTATGGGACAGCTAATCTGGTATCCCGGGTTCTGTTTCCCGGGGGAGGGTGATGCTTTATGTTTTTTTCCTTTATACATATACGCTTTTTCAAATTTCATAAAGCTGTATAACTAGAAAAGTCAGGTTCAGTGTTTCTTTTATTCACTCCTCTCCTGTCCACTCCTGTAGTTCACGGTAACGCTAACAGGTGGCTCTGGCGTCAATTCTGAGGTCGATACTTTCTACTCCAAACGAGTCGGGGAAATAGCAGATAAGTAAAATCAGACAACTAAAGCAGCTCGGAACCGGTTCGCTGTGCTTCTTCAGAACACAATGTTGCATTTCTGCTCGAAGTGCGACATTTTGCCACAGTAAGAGCAGACTCTCACTCCGCAGCCTCTTTTCACCAGATAGCATGAGCATCGTAATGCGTTACATAAGACGTCCCCATCTATTGACGTCCTCACTTAACTTCATGCTCTACCACACTCCTGCGTTCTCAGAATACATGTAAGGATAAAAGACCTTGCAAAACCAACCGTTTTTGATTGGCCTTGGTGTATTTCATAGAGTGGGGGAACTGCTGGTCAGGAGACCCATATTTGATTCTCAACAATACCTCATGTTTTTTCTTACGTTGTATTTTTCAAAGTACTTAACATTTTGTTTTACAAATTATTGTTCCCTTTCGCATTTTGTATATTCTTTTTTCATTTTACGCTAAGAAAAGCATCAAAGTTTACGTTTAACAACGCTTTCTTAAAAACCTTCTCTCTCCTCATACAGTACATAGTTTAACACCTACCCAACAGATGGCACTATCTACCTCTGAAGACTTATTACGACATGCAAGCTTTCGTGCTTTTTCACAACTATGACACAACATCGCAGTCACACAATTTGACACAATGGCGAGTAAAATTGCCAGTAAAACAACGTTGACATGTCTGTTGTTCATTCATGGACGAGATACAGATGAAAAACAAAGAAAGAAAATCTGCAGTAATAGAAAAAAAAGTTTAGAAAATCCTTTAAAATATGAAAGTTATACTGAATGGTGACTGAAGATATGCGGCGAGAGGCAACAGAATATCCTTAATTTTTAACTTATTACATGTTTCGTTCGACTTTATTTGAAGTTTACAATTATATATATTGATCATTATAGATATGTACTAAAAGGAGGCATCTAATTCTGTTTACCGTTCCAAAGTATGTTTATAAAGTGTTAACCACATTCCATTGTCAAGCGCTTAGCATTCGTACGTAATTCCAATACACATTCAAATAGCAATTTTGTTATATTTTCTCTTTCATCCGGTATCGTCGCACTACACATTTACAATAACAAGAAATAATCCTCATTGGTTACTGTCGAAGGTGGCAATAAATAGGTTATTTCTTTGTAAGCGCTAGCAAAAGGCATTTCCAAATATATACAGAAAAAAGGTCGTGGTGGTATAAAAGTGTATGAGAGATCATATCAATCGCTGAGAAATCCTTCGACGATAGTGAAAGGGAAGGTGATGTGACTTTTTTGCCCAGTATATCAGTATTTGTCTGGTGAAATGGTGGAAAGAATCCTACAAAAATTCAGTCAGTCCTGCAGCAGGTCTCAATCAACCACCAGTGCCGATTTCAAGTCAATGACCGTAACTGAACTATGGGGGCTGGATAGTCCACAAGGATGTGTTCTTCTCTTCGCGAATGCTTTTGTTTTTTTCATTGCTATTTCTGTATTTATCTTGGATACGTATAGTTGTACAATAACTCGCGTACCAGTATTGGACAGCAATATTTGTTTACAATATTTTATTATCGCTTTCTTAGCGTGGACCGAATAGACTACATAATTATTGCGATTAGACTAAGCAGTGATCGAAGATGGACTATGTAAAATATTTTGGTTCGCAGTGTTGATTCAAGATGGCAAATGTAAAAGTATCAGTAGCTATACTCATCTCAGAGCCGGCTCTAAGTCAATCGGCACTCTGTTCGAAATTTTCGATGTGCCCTCATAAATAATATTTTAATTTTCTGATCTCATACTATACCCTCGGAACTGAAAGGATTGGCGCCTCCAAATTTGTGGCGCTCTGTTCGGAGGAACAGTTCGAACACCGCTTGAGCCGGCTCTGACTCATCTTGTAGAAGTAGATGTAGAGCTCGCATAAGAACGTTATGGTCGGTTATTGTGCCATCTGGCGATTAGAATATCAAACTACGGTATAGGCCGAAGACATGGGCATATTTGTTCGTTTTGACTTGTTGTTTGCCTCTCTGAAAGTAAAATAAAAAAACAGCCCTTTCATATTATCTAAATATGATTACACCATATTAAATATTTAATTTGCATCCAAGCCATATATACTCCTTTTTTCTGACAGCTTTAAGTTGATGGCCAATGGTTTATGAACAGCTTTATTTTGTATCTTTTGAACGAAAGCTGGCCACTATCCTCTATACACGAGTCTAATTATCCCAAGATTCTCTGTTTCAGAAACAAAAGAAAGGGAAAAGAGCGAACCTAATTAACCTACTTCTGCCATCAACGGTTGTAACAGGCAAACAGTACAGATCTGAACAAGTTTTACAACTTCCGTTGTTCAAGACCAAACATCATAGTCTAGTTTAGAAGAGCGTAGTGTACGGATTAGTAGATGCAGGTTCAAATCTTACGATATATCTCGTTACTGATTTAAGTCAGTCTAGTTCAATGATTATGTTGAATAAAAGACGGTTTCCTTGTCTGACAGTGTTTAGAATTAAGTTTTTTTTTTTTTTTTTTTTTTATAATACAATAATACAAAATTTGACTAAGGTTTCTCTGTTAGAACGACACCACATACGAATGATTACTACTTGTCAGAATTCTAAAAGAAACGTCCTCACAAAGATTGTATTATTCAACGAGTCAATGTTTAAATATAAAACAGCTGTAGTATACTTAATATGTGTTGTTTAACATAAAGGCAACCAGATATTATATAATAGAACCAAATTCTTATAAAGTGTGGCAATATAACATTCAGTAGTCGTATGACATTTCTTTTTTTTTTTTTTCATTATTTTCTTGCCAGCGTGAAAGTCATGCACGGATTCATGAGAAGGGAAAAGGAACATCTAAGATGGTGATGAACGTGAAATAGAGAACGACATTTTCTACAAAGTCCCTTGTCAGTAATTTATGATGGCACTGTAGTAGCACTTACGAACTAAGAGCAGATTGCTGCGCGACTTGAATGAAGTTCATGAAAAGGAATGAATAAAAACGAAAGACAAAGAAATAAAGAGAACAGTGGTAGAGATGTAACCAGAAAAACGTAACTGACAACGCGGCAAGAATATGAATAAGAAGAATTTGTTCTCAGCGAAGAAAATGAAAAATATTCGTCCCTTGTTTCCTTTCCTTTACCAACAGAGAACCTCATTGGACATGCCTGCGCTATATTTACCAATCATTAAACAGATACAATATCCCTATCTTTTTCGTCTCCCTTTTACTTTATATTTTGTGCAGTGATAACGTTTTATCTCTTTCTTCTCGTCTGTGCAGAGTCCTTTTCTCTCATTTTATTCCTCTTTGTAACATTGAGTGACTCGTTACGAAGGCAAAAGGACTTGAAAATGAGACAAATATTCCGACAAGAAGCGAGGCGAAAAGGATTGTTCCATTCTCTAAATGTTATGTTTCTCATACTTTGCTACTTAAAGTCTGCTATTAAAGCGAGAGGAAAAAAATATCCGTGGATATTTCATTTGCATATTAATGGTATGTGTACGTCCGGGTTGAGAAAGTACGTTAATGTAAACCGTTTCTTAGTTCAAATTAGGTCAACAAAGATTACTTTTCTAGCATTTCAAAACTTTCATCCTGCTTTCATTAACTTCCTCTTTCAAAATAAATACTTTAAAAAAATGAGTCATATTAAAGCTTATGGTACACAAAATTATATCGTCGAAATTCTGTTCAAGAGATCTTCAGTTTGCAGTGGTGTAAAGTCAGAATTGAAGGCAGTGTAAGTATAAAGAGTTTTATAAGTTTTTCTTACCGTTTTTAATTGTTTGTGTCTGCACAAGAATTCGGGGTGTGTGGACGTCAAATGGGACGCCAGCATTGTGGACGTCAAATGGACACGAAGTATATCCTTATAAATAAGAGGTCTGCTCGTGCTAATAGTGGTTAGAGAACATTATCATACTCTTTTGAAAGTACAATATATATTTTATCCTCCCTATTTCATTAAAAACATTGAATTTCAATTGTCGGATAACTATCTCTCTGCGGAATCAAGATCTCATAGTGATATTGTTGTTTATAAAATAAGCGGTGGTCCTGGGACAGTCGAATGAGTTCTATATATTTGTTAGCTGTTAGCGTCACTACAAAAATTCGACTTGCCTTACAAGTATTTAGTAATTTTCTTAGCGATTAAAAGTTTACAGCCAGTTTTACTATCACATTTGCAATCAATATAACGTCGTTTTCTTCTTTTACATACCACAGTTTACAGCACTTTTCGTGTGTAGAAGAATAGAGCTGTTTTAAGAAAAAAGTATAGTATTCGTACAACATTCAGACATTTCCCGTAATACTGATTCAAGTAGTATATTTTTTGAAACACTAGAATCCAAGCACCTTTACATTCAAATAAAATAACGTAATAATATTATTTGAAAGATAAACTTTAGATGTGGGCAGCCAGTTTTACGTCAGAATACCAATGATTCTGTCACAATAAGTTCATACATACAGACACATACGAACGCTAGATTTGTTTTCTTTTATTATTATTATTTAATCTTATAAAGAAACTATGACTTCATAGTTGGTATCGTTTTCTTTTTATTTTGTGTCCAATTCTTTGCTTATATTTGTAACCAATATGTATTCTTATGTTGCCTGATCATATAAATATCACTGATCTTATTTCCAAAACGGTATAAGCTCATTTTGATTTGCATGAGAGTGATGATATCTCAATCTGAGAAAACTGTTCCTCAATGCACATATAAGAAATTTCTCTCAATTGTGCAGCTTAACACGGTATTTAAGCTTCTCAAATATTATAGTAGTAGTATTAGTTAAATACTTAACTCTATAATATCAAGTATTCATACATTTTCAAGACATGTAGACATTTTACCATTGTCCCTATATCTCATTACAATCTTTTAAATAGTTAATCAGGCACAAAATCAATAATACATCTATCAGCAGTAGCGCTGTATTAGCTTTCCTCTAAAGTTATAGTTAATTACCACTAATATAGCTTGACTTCCCACACGAACCACTGTAAAGGTTCCACGTAATATCTGAAATCGTACAAATAACTAATTACTTAGTCGATTCACGTACATTCTCTATTTACAATACGTTACATACGCCCCCAACGGAAAATTTGCGAAACTTGCAGTCAAGGAAAATGGTAGAGAGATGTTAGTTGCCACGTTGGTTCTGTTTACATTTCAATGAGGTCAGTATATATTCAATTCTAGTTGTTGTAAAAAGGAAATGTAAATTTTAATTATTTTGCACTGCCGGAAGCTACAACATTAATATTTAAATAATAAAATTTACTGCCTGATTGTGGAGAGGCAGAATTGTTTGAAAAAATCTCCTGTTTTAGAAAATTCTGTCTGCAAATTTTGCTATGAACATTAGACACAATTTTCTATAGTCTCGTCTACTTGGAACATCTTGGCATAATTATTATCTATCATAATACACTGTCCATCGTTTATTAATGTAATGTAATTCAGATTATATTAGTTATTCAAGTAACATGTATTTATGTGATCTATTGTGTTTTATGTTTGTTATTGAGTGGTTTAATATAATTATCATTCTCTAATTACATTGGTCGACAAAATAAAGCGTCACATGTTTTTGAAAATGAGTACGAAGTGTATTGTCACTAAGTTCAAAAATGGCCACCGTTTCTTACCATCATCCATCATTCTGTCATAATCGGTATGAATATTTGTAAGTACATTTTGAATCAAAAGTCGTAGTACAGCCTTGTAGTTCGCAAACCGTCAAGGAAATGAAGCATCGTAGTACAAAAATGTGGAATGGTGGGAAAGGTATACATTTTGGAGTGATGCTCGTTAGCTGCCATCTTGAAATCCGCCATATTGGAACAAGATCATTATTTAATGGCAACTAGGTTGTGTGACATATAAAAACAATATCAGAATGTTCTTAAAAAACATTCCAGGTATTAAATTTGACTTATTGACTAACAACTTTTGAGACTTCGGAAAATGTAGTAGTACTTCGGACATAAAGATATGGGATAATGGCAACATGGGGTAATGCCAACACTATATCAAGAGCCGGCCGGGTGGCCGTGCGGTCTGCGGCGGTAGGCCAACGACTCGAAGGTGCCGGAAAAGTGGGTTGAACTCTATGGTAAGTACTTCGAAATGGGCTATATCTATTTTGGCCCTCGTTAATCGCTTTGGCAAATAATTAATTAATTCTCATTCTTATTTGACTAGGCCTCGAAATTGATATATAATGATGGGAAAAGGAAGAGGAAGAACTAACAAATAATATTCGGGAAGATTAAAAATTGTAAGATAAGAAAAACCAAGTAACCAAGATGCTTGGTCGAATTAACAAAACATTATGATGGAGATATATAAAATTTGCAGCATGACAATTATTCAATTTTTTATTGTCATTCTTTTTGCTTTCAAATGCATTTATTTAAAATGAAACCAAATATTGTCTCTATCTTCCTTGGTTGTCGGTAAAGGATATACAATACAAACATCGTTGAAAGAACATGACCAACGACGACCACATAGAAACTGCTTTTAGATAGAAGAGCAATATTACAAGGCCGATTACTTCCTCTTAGCTCTGTGAGCTTCTCAAACTCGATTAAAGCTTTTCCCTGCTGGTGTTGTTGTTAGTACAGCAATAAATCAGTTAAGGATTATGTACTTTGGGTTGGAGGAAGTGCCTCAAGTTTAAAGGCTTTTCTCCATTCTATGTAGGAAGGTGTGTAATAGTGGTACTTGTTGACCATAACAAAAGGGACAGGAGCAAAAGTTTTGTTTCTGCCACAAGGAGTACCAGAAAGTGGAGGCGGTGGTGACTGAGGGGGGATGTGCTTACAGGAGATTGGATAGTGTTGCCAATTCCACAATTTTGTCACTCAATTAACTTTTTTCTTTGTGCCATTTAGCCAGAAAAGTATACATTTTAACATGATTTCTCTGAGTTTTTTTTCTATCTTCTGTACATGGTATAGCTATTGTAAATGGACTTTCCAATATTTGTATCGTGATTTCTTAAATTTAATTTTTAAGGCCTTTAGCCAACTTTGTCTCAGGTCGGATGGATGATGGAACGATTGATGGATTAAAGAAATTGTGAGGAAAGATGGTGGAATGAAGAAAGTGGTAGGAAACGGGAGAACCCTGAGATAGCACACGAGCACACGGTGTTTGTCCACCAGCAGGGATCGCACGACGACCCTCAAGAACAAGAGGTGAGCACTGTACCATTGAGCCACCGCGGCCCAATATTTGTAGCTTGATTTTAGTTAATTTTAGACTATTGATTAAGTTTTTTCAGTTGTCGGCAGTTGGCAACACTACTGAAGAACTTGAAGCAGTGCTTTCGAAAGTTTTGGTGGCTGATGATGCTCTTGTTTTTGGAGACTAAACCACTTTCAGAGGCTATTGGTGGCATCTGGCGTTGTATTAACCAACATCGACAGGACACATCGTTGATATTTATCACCGAAACATTTTCCTTCCTTTTTAAGTTAACCTTTAATTTGTAGTCCCCCTTCCTACGTTTGCAGCTTCTGTCAGATAGAATATCAGTCTGATCCCCTGCTACCTCCCTTGTCCGTATGAGGTGTCTACCCATTTCTACGTTTAGACCATAAGACAGTCATGATCTACGAAGTACATGATCATAGTTTCGTTACATTTCAGCTTTCGTGTTAACAATCGTAGTGGCCAGAGGTGCCAACCTCTTATGCGAAATTAACGTGCCTTTGTTTCTTTGATTTTGTTTCCATCGGAGAAAGTACAGAGAGCACTAGTATTGTCAATAAACCTCAACGATAACCAATCAGAGCGCTCATGATGTTTAATTGCGTCTTTTCAAATACATATAGCAAAGTCAACTAAAATAGAACGATGAGTTGTTTATTTCTTCCCCTTTTACACTCACATATAACATAAGATATACATACACGAGGGGGGATCAATAAGTTTATGTTCAGAGCTAATCTTATGGAATTTCCATTGGTGTTTCATCTTGTCTACATAATTTTCCTGTAGAACCACACATTTTTAGTCACATAGCACCTTTCTTTCGTAGACCCTCCTTGTAAAAGTATTGATTTTGGCTTGAAACCCCACTGTTTTAATGTTGAAAAGACCTCCGTGATCCTAAGAGGTCTTTTCAAAGGTGATACATATTACCTTTGACCTCCGTGATCTGCTTCGTTGGCATCGGTTCTCCAATTTTCGGGAAGAGGAAGAAGTCTGAAGATTCAAGGTCAAAGGGAATATGGAGGATGGGGTAGCTGGGAGAAAGAACATTTCTTTGTGAACGCGGACATTGTCAGCCAAGAAAAACACACATTTTGTTTATTTTCTCCGCCGTTTCTGCACTCACGTAGCTTTTCAAATAGGTTTTGATAAATAGTCTCCAGTAATACTGTACTGAGATTTCAGGTATCTGCCAGGAAAACTCCTTTGCAATCCCCAAACACTGAGAACATTACAATTTCTGCAGAACAGCATGTCTGCTTTTTCGAGTGCGATGACATGAAACGCTTAAATTGGATGTTCATGGTCTTTATCACAGGACTTGGACAAATGCATCACAATTTTTGTGATACATCACCAAAATGATGCGTGAATACTCTACTCTTTGTTCCGTCTCAAATAGAGTCAGTCAAAGCAGAACGCACTGGGCAGACACTTTGGACACGGGTAGATATTCATTCAGTATGGTCGATACTGAACCATGACTGTTGACGATCTCAGCCATTACAGTAATGATATTTGTATTTTTTAAAAGAGGATTAAACGCTGCACTGTTTCAAGCATCAGTGGCTGAGACATGTCGCCCTTCTCTTGGCTTTTCCACGATGCTTGTACGTCCACACATGAACTGCCCTTTCCACGATTTCACACTGTTGAGGATGAACATTTATCCCCATTGACTTTCATTTCATCAAAACTTTGTGTGGCAGTTTTACGCTGTAGATGTAAAAGCTTGATCTCATTTTGTTATGCGAGTGTCGCTGGGATGTGACTTTCCGTCATATTGGATGTCCTGTCTCTGCACCAAAGAGAGCAGTAATACAAATACGTGTATAATTTAATTCTATGCACATGTACAATATTGCAAGAAAATTCATTTTCTAGTGCGTTCCCGCGGCACACTAACGCACGAGCTGGCATCAATGCAGATGATTTCCTTAGCAGCACAGAACATCGGGCCAATGTTGACCAAATACTGAGCCAATACCGGCCAATAGTGATTAAGGTTATCCCACTATTGGGCCGAGATTGACCCACTATCCTGCGCTGATGGGTTAGTCAATAATTGTAAGGCGTAAACAAACCAACAGTTTTCCATGTAAAATAAATATGAATATTTCTCTTGTTCCTATTTTAAAATAAATATTGAGTGAAATTATTTTGAATTGCAATTACCACCGAAATCACAAAGTCTCAGAAGTTTCGCGGCACATCTAACAAATCTCGCGACACCGGTTGAAAACTACTGGTATAAAGGAATGTGTGAAAGATGGATGGTCTAAGTCATGCAGTAATACTTTTTTATCATTTATTTTAGTTGCATTAATTTATTATCTTTGGTATATACTTTGCGTTTATGATTATTATGGTTGGATTATAAGATTAAAAGATGTGCAGTTGACGTCACAGCATTTATAGCACGGCCGGCTCTATACCTGGCCACGGTGCGAAATTATGTCTCACTGTACTAGTTCGAGCGACCGCCATGTTTGAAAGTAAAGTTATAGGAGGTTATAGTGAATTAAAAAAGTGTTGAGTGCTTGCTTGAAATAGAAAATCGTTTCCGAAACCTTCAATGCGTGTTTTTCAAGTGTTTGTGTGTGTATTTGGTATATTTATTTTGAACATAAGTTATTTTTTTATTCAAATATTTCGTTGGCATCCTATCTGAAGGAGGTAAGTTTGTTTCTTAATGTATTCATTTTGTTAGAATATTGAAGCGTTCTGTACTGCGTGTTGATTTCTACGACCTCTTACGTTTTAAAATCATGAATTGAACGTGCATCTACTAAAATGATTGTAATTCGAAGTGTTTTTAATGTGAAACCGACATAACTTTTTAATCCTCACATTGCAGTGCCAAGAAATAATTTGCTTCGTTATAACTCAGCTTGCAGAAGCAATAACTAGTTATTAAAACAAGGGTTATAGTTAAGATCGGGTAATCTAAGAAACAAAGCCTGAGACAGTGCATAATAAGTCAAAGAAAAAACACCCCGCATTAAATGCAAATTTTGTTTGGTGCAACAAGACAATAGACAAATAAACTGCTGAAGGTGTAGTTGCACCAGTAGTTGACCAGCTGTAGAAGCCACCTGTGAGCTGCGATTGTTCCAGTGTAGATCATTCATTCCATTTAGTGTAGATTGTTCCTTGAACAACGAGCGACTAAAATAATTGATGATTTTGCTGTACCTTCTATTAGATATACACGGATATCTGGTACTCAGTCCTCTTATTGTGTGCTCTGCTCTCTTCTAGTTCAACTTTACGTGCTTTTTGGAGGGACAATGCATTTCCTGACTTCACAGCGTTTGGGGACTATTCTATTAAATATTACGGAAGTATAAAACATACTTTGTTTATTACTGTATCCAAGTAAACTCTATTATTACCGTTTACTTCCTTTAGCGATCAAGCACTGGCACCTAGCCCACTAAGGTACGGTCACCCTATTAGCTACTTGCGTTATATGGCGTTAAATGTACTTTCAGCTTTACTTCGACACGGGTCTATAACATTGGCCCGCCTGGGTACATTGACAACATCAGCTTTCATAAAATGACATCTTTATTTAATTTATCATGCCTAAATTAACTTACCTTGGGTCAAAAATCAGAGGTAAATACAAATAGTTTATTGTTTTCCTAATATATAAGAATGAATGCACCTGATTTAGAACTGTCCCATGATTTCGGTGTGTGTACAATGCAGAATTTGACGCAAGATCAAGGGGAGGAGGATGTATGAGTTCTAGGACCCCTTTGAGAAGGAAGTAGATGGCTGACACCCCTGAGAAATTACTACTGATTGTTAGGTTGTTTTATGTTCGAGAAAGTACACATACTTTACAGTTTATGTTATTATTACTTCCTTAAATACTCACTTTAGTGCATCCAGAGACAGAAACATGGCGCCATGCTGAGGAATGCTAATTGTGACATTTTGTTCTATGAATAACACGTATTCTCCCAGAAAAACACTTACAGTATCTCGAGAGAACGATACAGAGCGAAGAGGGTTTAGTTAAAGTCAGGTTATTATTTTTCTTCATTATACGCGATGCATATCACTGTCACGCACTCTCCGCCCTTAGCCACAAAAATATAGTTTTCACTTCACAGCAATCGTTATTGCTAGCAAGCGCACGTACGTCTCGCTTTTGCCTTATTTTAAAATGTTTAGACTAAACGAGGTGTGAAGTGATTACAATGAAGCAGACCTTCACGACGCTATTTGCATTGAATTTTTCCGTCTTGTGCAGTCATTGTAGTTGTTACCCCTTCCTTGCGGTAGTGATCGAACTGCCGTAAGGTCAGTAACACAGAGATTCTACTCTCGTTTCTCTCATTCTAAATGGAGAATAACTATAATAAAAAAAAAACTAACCTCATTTTAACTAACCCCTCTTCGCTTGCTATCGCTCATTCGAGATAGTGTCCGTGTTTTTGTGGCAAAATATGTTTCCTTCTTAACAGAAAGTGGCACAATTAGTATTCCTCCGCAAGGCGCCATGTTTCTACCTCTTGATCAACTACAGTGAGTATTTAAGAAAGTAATACTAACATGTGGATTTTCTTAACACTTTTTAGATTGCTTGTTGTCACTAGGTGTTCATAGAAGTGTCTGTAACCGGAAACAACGGTTTAGTCAAAACATATTAACTGAATTATTCCAGGTTTTCAATTTTCCTATCAAGTTATGGGACGTGATAGCCATACGAATGGTGTATTTATTTCTGGAGACTTTTTTTAATTTGGCTGGGAAGAACGAAAAGATATGGGCCTATTACATATGCACACACGCGCGCTCTACGCCTTGGCACGAGAGTAAATATTCTCGTCACTACAAAGTATTAGACTGGGCAGCTATAGCTCAGTTGGTGGAACATTGGCTTCGCCTTCTGAAGTCGTGGGTTCGATTCCAACAGACGACCATCCTGACAGGTTTTTCCTCTGTCACATCAAGCAACTGTCGGAATTGTATGTTCACCTAAGGACCTAGCCGACTCTAGCCTATATCATTTCCCTATTTTCCTCGACCTGAGCCATAGATGTTTAAGGGAAATACATTAATTCAAACTATTGGAGGAAGGAATAAAATATTCGAAGAAAATTTAGAAGTAACGTCGCCTCACCACAAACATCGCCGACGCAAAAGGCTCTAATTCACAGTTTAATGAATTTTGTGTCTTAGGTTGGAAAATACTACTGAACGTTTCTATTGTTGACAAAACAACAGTTGGTGGAAGAAAATCCTAAAAGAAGCGGGTTTATAGACGCACAAGATGTAGCGTTCTCGGAATGAATTAACTATGTGTTACTTCTGTAATTGGATTTGAAAACGATGGGGGAAATTTTGATACTTTAGCCATTATTTTGTTCTTTCCCGCTATCAATAGTCCGATTGCCTTTCAATACAAATCGTTCAATATACATCAAGGTATATTGGGACTTTTCTTGCCCCGCGCGAGCAACGTCTCCATAGTTGAACTCACGTGAGCAGCCGAGTTTGGTGACGTCACCAGCGTTGAAAACTTACGCGCCGTGGCCCGTCTTTCACGATGGCCACAATTTATAGACAGTTCAGGTGATTGATAAATCTTCTATCTTAGGGGCTACTTTAGGAATTTATGTAGACAGATGAGCCCTTGGTATTACATTGATGATTACTGTGCAAAGATAGTAGTGAAGGATTAATGATGTCAAAAGTCAGTGATTATTTTGCTGCTGTTTAGCCAGTGTTGGGATGTGGAACAGTGAAATGAACATATGGTCCGGAGTGTGTAGCGTGAAGTATGAGTTTGAAGAATTTTTGTGCAACATATTGGATTTATTGGAGGACGTTTTCCCTATCAAATGGAAAGAGGTTTTGAAGGGTGATGGTTAAGAAACGTAGCAGTTGCTCTATGGTGATTAGTTGCTGGGCTGACTAAGGAGGTGTTGGTTATTCTGGAGGACGTGAGTGGGCAATGCAAGCTGGTTCATCTGGTTCTATTGTAGGACATCCTTTGTCCTTATAACTGAAATATGGATGTTGTTCGTCCCATTTGGCACATTTAGGTGAAATTTTAAGTTTGTATTCTTTTGTCTTATGCTTTCCTGGGCAGTATCCACAAGTTGGAGTGTTAGGACATTTGTTGGTTGGATACACATTATATTACTGAAAATGTTCACATCTTAATGGTAATGGTGGTGTTGTACATGATAACTCAGCCCCGTCTTCTTGTGTAGATGAAAGCTTCAGATGCAAGAAGGTTATCTATAGTAAATTGATGGCTGGTAAGTATTTTAACCATGTAACTTAGAGTTCCTTTTTGAGTTTTAATCGTGATACATTTGGTGACAGTGTGATCTTCGAGTCCAAATTACTGCTCTTCTTTTAGTCCGAAATGTTGAAATCAACGCCACGAATGACGACAGAAAGCATAGGAGATCGGCGAGGCGGTGGCTGTTTATGGATGGGTTTGCTGTTCATTGGTGTCGAGTTGAGAATGGGAGCCAAATATTTCTAAACTGTGTTTATTTCTGAATGTTGTAGCTATAGTGATGTGAGGAGACTTTATGATGATGCCGTTCCTAGTTGGAATTATTTGCGAAATTCTGACTAGCGGTACATATTGAAGAAACCTATTCAGAAGTAGCTTTGGTGTTTGATATCTTGTGTCAAAGTTTGTCAGGAGATATGCGTGAAGAAATTCAGATAATGGAAGTATGATTGTCAGTTGTATCAAGATTGGAATAGTTTATTTGATGATCTGATTCACTACCGGAGATGCTGAGCCTATGCGATTTCTTCATGGGAGGTGAGTTTGAACTGCCTGGACGATGAACAATTGGTGATTGAGATCGTGGACTAGTATTTCATAATTGATCCGTGCTACGTTTATGTTTGGAAGATTTGCTCAGGGATGAAAATTTTGGAGTTACTGTAGATGATGTTTTCTGTACCATAGAGGAAAGCTGTTATTTATTAGGTTGTTTTTGTCGTTTGGCATGATGATGTATGCAGTGATGAAAGCTGATGATCAGTCTATGGCAATGACTGCAAAAGATATCTCAGATTAACTCGCACCCTCCGACACTGAGTAGTGCCGTCAATCATATTGTGGCTGTGCATGTACTGTCTCTCACTAGTGTGTATACAACACCAGATCTTCGGAAGCACGTTAACTACCCTAAGATAGGCTAGGTTTGAATCTGGTGATCTTATGGATGCATCTCTTTATCTTCAAATCGAAGTACCAATTGCAGGCTTACTGGGTAGATCTACAGCCAAATTTTAATCAGAATGCATTTACACATTAAAAACAGGTCGTGAACATGTAGGATGAAAAAAGGCTCTTCCGTTGATAAGGACCATTTTCCCCCTTTCGCCCTAGTGGTGAGAAATATTACTACACGTTAGTGTTGCCATCTA
>JAGDQP010021112.1:0-32221 GCA_022664845.1 Lepisma saccharinum | reverse complement strand
AGGCACATCGAGAATAATTTAGCAACTTCCTCTTTCATTTTTTCACCTCCCCATTTAAACCTCTCTGCTGTGAGTCCATCTTCTCCTGGTGATTTTCCGTTCTTCATCCCTCGAAGTACTTTATCCACTTCTTCTTTCATTACGTCTGGGACATCAACATCAGTTTCTTCTGAATCTTCATTTCCTAGCTCTTCCTCGGAGTAGTACAATTCTGAGTAGAAATTTTCAAATATGTTTATAATTTCTTCCTTATTTCGTGTTACGGTCCCGTCTGGTCTCTTAACTGCAATTATTTGCTTTTTCTCTATCATGAGCTGCTATTTGGCTTTCTTCAGGCTCTTGTTTTCCTCGATTGTATTTCTAACAAGATTTTCGTTATATCTTCGTACATCCTCTCTTATTTTCTTTCTTACGGTTTTATTTAGTTCTATGTACTCAATCCTCTTTATGCAATTTTCCTCTTCTTTCATTTCCCTTCTTTTCTTCATCAAGAGCTTAGTTTCTTCTGAGATTTTGCTCTCTTTTTTCTTTCTGGTACCTGCTATCTCCTTGGCTGTTTCTCTTATTATCTCAGTCAGTATTTTATTTCTGCTATCGATGTCTTCTTCATCCTCTAACTCTTCCAAGGCGCTGAATCTGTTGCTTAGTTCTATCTCGAATGTCTCTCTGTTTTCCCCTAGTATTTAGTTTCAGCTTACATCTCACCATCCTATGATCACTCGAGATTTTGAAACTGTTCAGAACAGACACGTCTTGCAGAATTTCCCTGTTATTTGATAGAACGTAGTCTATTTCGTTTTTGGTCCCATTTGGGCCTTTCCATGTCCACTTCCCTCTGGGGCGGTTTCTTGAAAAATGTATTGGAAATCAACAGTCTGTTGGCTTCTGAGAATTCCACTAACTTCTCTCCTCTCTTGTTTCTTTTGCCAAATCCAAAGTTTCCCACTTTCGTGTCACTGCTCTGCTTGGTTCTTACTTTCGCATTGAAGTCTCCCATTACAATTTTGTAATGCGATTTGCTACTATCCAAAATCTTCTGGATCTACTCGTATAGGTCTTCGACTTCCTCCTCCGGGTGCGAGATTGTTGTTGCATACACTTCTATAATTTCCATACTGTATCTCTTGTTAATCTTTATTACTACCCGTGCGATTCTATCTGAAATTCCTTCAATTTCTGTGATCCATGACTTCAGGTCTTTATTAATTATAAAGCCAACGCCTGTCGCTTTTCCAGTTTCTGTTCCTTTGAAATAGAACGTGTGCCCTGACGGTAGTTCCAACTGTGCTTCATTCTTCCTCCACACTTCTGATAGTCCTATGATGTCCCACTTAATCCTCCTAAGTTCATTCTGCAGTTCTTCTAATTTGTCCTCTCCTGCAAGTGACTTACAGTTGAGGGTCGCCACGTATAGGTCCTTCGAGTTGCCGTGTCGGTGTCCTGACAGTCTAGAGTCCAAACCCGGGCATTTTGAACCTCTGACTTCCTGCAGGACTGACCGCTGCCGTTGCCAGCTGCATTCCGTCCTCCGGGTAATGAGGACCTCCGAGGCTGTTTCCTTGCTTGTACCATCATATGTAAAGAAAGGAGAGGTGCTGACATTTGACTCACCACGCTGTCAGCTAATGCGGGTTGGTGAGCAGCCCATCCATGTTCGTTCGCCAAGCAGTTGCTTGGGTACTAACAGGCCCCACGATATATATATATATATATGAGCTCCTGCGTAGCCTAGTCGGTAACGCGCTCGACTTCAGTGCGAGCGGTCCCGGGTTCGATTCCCGATGGGGCTCAAATATTTCGGTGTTGACTCAGCATCGTGAGGACAATTGGGGAGCTGCTGTGAATAAAAGACAGTGGCGATCACAGTGAGAGCTTCGGCTCTCCTCTCCCAACCCGTCTGGTCAGCGTGTGATTTATTATATATATATATATATAGATAGATATATACCGATGCTTATCAGAATAATGGAAACACCTGTAGATGGCAACACGTCAGATGTATGGTTGGCAGTGGTGTCGTGTCGACCGCAGCGCCAGACTGATGGTGGTGGTGTGTTAGGTCGGTCTCCATACTACGTCAGGCGTCGTGGAACAGGAGTATGCAGTGGCTGCAGCAGACGGAGGTAGTGTAAAATAGGAGACCTCTCAGAGTTTCAAAGAGGGCAAATTGTTGGTGCGCGGTTATGTGGAGTGAGTGTGACGGCAGTGGCTAGTGTGTTAGGTGTGTCGCCAGGGACAGTGTCGAAGGTGATGACGGCCTACACAACACACGGGAAAACCACATCGGGGAAGCGGAACAGTGGGCGGAAGAAAAGCATCAGTGACAGGGCACGCCGGGTATTAAAGCGCATTGTCACGCGGAACCGTCGTGCCACTGCGGCGCAAGTGACGGAGGAACTCAATCAGCACCTCCCCCAACCTGTTTCGACAATCACAGTCCGCCGCGAATTACATGACATGAACTTACGGGGTCGTGTTGCACGGGCCAAACCTCTCATCAGGGACCAGAACGCTTTAGCACGCCGCAAATGGTTCCGCGACCATGCAACTTGGACCGTTGACCACTGGAAACGTGTGGTATGGTCGGATGAGTCACCATTCACCCTATTACAAACCACGGGCCGTGTTTATGTGTGGAGAACGCCCAAAGAAGCGTATGATCTGCAGTGTCTCCGCCCAACTGTGAAACATGGCGGCGGCACGGTGATGCTGTGGGCCGCAATATCATGTTTTTCATTGGGTCCTGTGGTCACACTTCGCGGACGCATCACTGCCAACGATTATGTCGCAATTTTAGGAGACCACTTGCATCCTATGGTCCGGATGTTGTTCCAGGACGATGACCAGGATGATAATGCACCCATTCACACAGTTGGAGTTGTTGCAGCGTGGTTTGAGGAACATCGGGATGAAGTTCAACACCTCCCCTGGCCCGCCCAATCCCCAGATCTCAACATAATTGAACATCTCTGGTTCATCTTGGAAACACGACTCCGGCGACGATTTCCACCTCCATCCTCTCTCACAGAACTGGCTGATGCCCTGCACGAGGAATGGTGTAATATTCCACTTGCTACCATTCACGACCTCTATGCCTCCATCCCACGTCGCATGAAGGCTGTTCTGAAGGCGAAAGGTGGTCCGACACCATATTAATCTGGTAAGTTGCACTTTCGTTCAGGTGTTTCGATTATTCTGATAAGCATCTGTATATATATTTATATGAGCTCCTGCGTAGCCTAGTCGGTAGCGCGCTCGACTTCAAGGCGAGCGGTCCCGGGTTCGATTCCCGATGGGGGCTCAAATATTTCGGTGTTGATCCAGCATCGTGAGGACAATTGGGGAGCTGCTGTCATTAAAAGACAGTGGTGATCACAGTGAGAGCTTCGGCTCTCCTCTCCCAACCCGTCTGGTCAGCGTGGGAGCAGTAGACCAACTCCTCCCTTCGGGGAGAGGCCTCATCCACTAGTGGATTGAATATGGCTGTGATTGATTTATTATATATATATATATATATATATATGTGTGTGTGTGTGTGTGTTCACTTCACTTCAATATTAGAAAATATATACATTGTTCTCCCATATTACGATGCAGAGATATAAATGAAATAATTTCGAGTTTAAAGAGAACATTGATTGGTTCTGCATTGCTCTTATATTTAATATATTTCTCGTATAATACTTCACTCGTCTCAAATCTCATAATAAGATTCTCTTCTTCTATTCCTTGGGGTCGAATTCAGAATCATGCTCTGAGAACGTCTTCAAATGGCATTTGAGTAAGAGCATTTCGAAATGAAATTTTGTACTTAAGAAATGCCTTATTCATAGTCACTGTACATTTTTTCAGAAACGCATTTCGAGTTAGTGAGTAATCCATGTTTTGTTGAACACTTAGTCTCAAGAAACACACAATAGCCAACTGAGCAGCATTACGACTTTCATGTAATATTTTGCTACATATGCCAATGAACAGTGTTGTATAAAACTAATTACATTGAAAAAATGTAAATATTGCATTCGATAAGTCTGATTCTTAAGGACGTATAAAATGGAAGTGATTAAAAAGGTGCTGATATTTGCTTTTATTTTCAATTGAGGTGCAAGGATAGCATATGTGGTATGTAAACCCACATAGCAAAATGACGTCCCAGGGATATCTGACGGATCTCCTGGCAGGATATCGGGACGTCCGTAGGACGTCCTGTTTAAGTCCCGTTTACATCCATGGGACGTATAGTTATAATTAATCCTTCGTATGACTATACGAAGGCATATCCTTTGTATAGTTATAATTAATTAAATAATAATAATAGTAAGGTCGATTTAATTTATAGAAATTCCAGGTAGGTAATCCCGCACGGCTTTCCGGGGAACATCCAGGGGATATCCATACGGGATGAACTGTTTGTATTGCCCACAGAGTTATCTCACGGACGTCCTTAGGACATCGCTATGGGAGCAGGACCATTCTGAGGGTAATGGGATCTAAACGGGACGTCCCAGGGACGTCCTCTGCTATGTGGGAACAAATATATGTTTCCGTGCAGATAGGGTTTAGTGTCGCACAGATTAAACTTAAGAAGCTTGAGTTAAATTGGCCATGAATTGAATTTAAACTTTGTCCTCATTTTTATTTATGAACCTCGTGTAAAAGTGCAATTTAAGGTATTTGTCTACGGTATTTCTGTAGTATTTACACTTCACATCAACGTGCAAACCTGTGGAAAATAAATATCCCAAAGTTTTACCGCGTCCATGTGCGACTTCCCATTACAGTGCCTCTCTACGGTATTTCTTTACTATCTGTTACGTCATTCAAACCTATGAAACACGTAAATTGAATTGAATTTATTTTAAGGCCTTTAGCCAACTATGGCTTATACCGTATCGAGATGATAATGAGGCGATGAATAGGTGGAATGAAGAAAGCGGCAGGAAACTGGAGCACCCCGAGAAAACCCACGCACATGGTGTTTGTCCACCATATAACCCACTTTGCATGAGCAGGGATCGATCCGACGACTCCTATGAAACATGTAGACTTAGAAGTTTCATTATCCTTTATTTGCACTTTCCATCCCAATGAAAATGCTGCTTCTGAGTTGCAATAGTACTTGCTACTTATGAACTTCATGGTACTTATGAACTACGTGCAATCGTTCTCTTCACTACATCATTTCAAGGTGTGAAACATATGGAACACAAAGTTTTAATCTTTTTTTCAATAAATATTACATTAGCTTTCCAAGCTTCCACCAACTATTGAGTCGTATGTACCACACATTCCTTTGCAAATAATTCACACAGGCACTTCTAAAAACGTAACTATTTCCAATAATCCAAAAGTGTTATGAAAAGTCACGTGTCATTACTATTTTGTTAAATACGTACTCGAGTTGTTCACAATATGCAAATATGGCGGCATGGTGACGAATACTGATTTTCAGTTCGTGTTATGAATGACACGTATTTTGCTCCAGAAATGCAACGGACTGTGTCGAGTTTCCTTGGCGTACTGAAGGGCATACAACAAAGAAATATCGGTACGACGCACGTCGTTATTGATATCAGAAGTAAAAATGGAGAAATTGATGGAACTTCAGGTAGTGCAACAAGGGAGTACTGCAGTTTAGCTACTTGTGCCATAGAGCCTATAGTTTTATATTCCTATAGCCAGGAAATCTACTAAAAAGCATGGGATATAACAAAAGAAGTGACGGAATGGGGAAGTTAAGATATCTTCATCTTTATTAATCTTTTCGGTGTGCTCACAAAGAACACAAAACCCATGTTTTAGACGCGAAAGTAGTTAGTCCATGTTTCTGTAGAACCCAATAGAATTTAGAATTACGGGATTTTCATTACAGAGAATAGAAAATCACCACAAACAATGAAAACTACGTAATTCTAATTTTACTGTAATCTATAAACCACAAGGAGTAACTAAGCACTGTTGATTATTTAAGCATGGTTTTCATACCTGTGTGGAACTGAACAAATTCCCTGTGGGAAAAATGTAAGAATAATTATCAGAGATAGAGAAATGTATGTTTTCTTTATACTTATATATTTCTTAATTAGTTCTTTTATAAGTGCCTGTTTTAATTGATTCTGTGATTCTTTCTTGAATATATTAATTATTTTGTATTGAGATTTTCGTTTTATACAGCTGAAACTCTGCAAGAGGTGGAATAAAGGAAATTGAAAGCTATCGAAATCTGGGCGTGAGGACGCAATGCGAACGGGAATAATAATAATAATAAAATAATAATAAAGCTTTCTATAGACATACTTTTCTTAAACAATTCTTACTAAAAAGTAAAGAATAATTTTGTTTATGCATGACTGAAAAGAAAAGCATGGGGCGCGCTCTTATATACAGCAACTTTATTAATTCTTCAACTGGCGCGCCCCGTGTTTTTCTTTTCAGTCATGCATAAAAATATTCTTTATTATTAGTACGAATTGTTTAAGAAAACATGTCTTTCAAAATCTTATTACAGTTATATGTTTAGTGTTCAGAATGGTTCGTGCTGTCCTCAAATCTTGCAACATAAATTAACTAATTTCCTGACGTCATACAATAATGAAATTTTGAACAGCGACGTAAGTCGAGTGGCAATACAATTTTCCATTGCTACTTTCATATGTTTCTATATATTGATACACATTTTCTTATTATGGACTTCTTTATATTAAAATAAATACTAGCCTGCAAAGATGTGGAGTTTGACTAATTGCAGAACACTGTAGGATTCGAGTCACAAAGCGTAAGCTTCAGGGAAATTATCTGAACACCGAAATAACTAAAAAAAAAAAAACATTTTAAAAACATACTTTTCTTAAACAATTCCTACTAAAAGTAAAATAAATAATTTTGTTTATACAAAACTAAAATGAAAAGCATGCGGCGCGCCAAATCAAGAATTTATAAAGTGACTTAACGATAAAGAGCACCCGATGCTTCTCTTTTAGACATGCCTAAACAAAATTATCTTTTACTTTTTAGAACGAATTGTTTAAGAGAAGTACTATGTCCTTAAAAAGTTATTTTGGTGTTCGAATATTTTTTTTCTGAAGCTGTTTTGTGGCTCAAATCCTAGTGTTCTGCAACCAGTCAAGCGCTAAATCGTTACAGAATAGTATTTATTTTAGGATAAAAAGTCCATATATATATATATATATATATATATATATATATATAGAGAGAGAGAGAGAGAGAGAGAGAGAGAGAGAGATATTATTTTAGGGTCGCATTCATTTCGTCGACAGATCACTTTGCCGACAAGTACTTTTCGTCAACAGATCACTTTGTCGACAGATACGTTTCGTCGACAGCTCATTTTGTCGACAGGTACGTTTCGTCGACAGATCAGTTTGTCGAGAGATACGTTTCGTCGACAATTCATTTTGTGGACAGGTAAGTTTCCTCCAGTAATAGTTTTGTCAATATGTAAGTTCATCAACAGCTAAAATTTTAGATTTTTTTTCGCGTATTGCTAGTCACCATTGTGGCTAGCACCCTCACAAGGGTTACTTACGCCCTCGCTGTGGAAAGAGAAGGAAAGGAAATTGGTGGAATCTGCTGGTAAGGATGGTTGGTCTAAGGGATGTTTGGGCATTGATTATTATCCTTTATTTATCAAATGTTAAAACTAGGTTGGTATAAGTCTTGGTATCTCGAGCCCCTGGATGGAGGTTTTGAAGTGTGAGAGTGATAAAGGCGATGATTGTAGGTGATGGAAGAGTAGATGTGGTTTGAGTTTGAGCAGGAAGACGAAGAGGAACTGTGAGGTGTGGGTTGTGAACTGCTGGTTGAGGACGGCATTTGCACTTGTATGAAAATGTCGGATGTTGTTCACCACATTGGCTGCATTTCGGAGGTGGTTGTGCGTTGACACAGTTTTTGGTCTGATGTGGGCCAGAGCAGTATCCACATTTGGCTTGGTTTGGACAGAAACGAGTTTCATGGCCATTATACGTCTGACAGTTCTCACATCGAATAGGTATGTGTGCAGTAGTGCGCGAAGGCTCCACTCTGTAGCGTCGTTTGTAGATGAAGGTTCCTATGGATAGTAAGTTATGGATAGTTGGCTGATGTGGTGTTAAGACTCGGATCATGTAGTTTCCTTCATTGGTTTTTATTCTCAGACATTTTGTGATAGTGTGTCCCTCGGATTTAAGTTCGGTTTCGGCTTCAGAATCTGTGACATCTGGTTCAACTCCTCGAATCACTACAGATAGCATGGGTTGACGGCGTGGAGGTGGTGGCATTTTGGTGGTTCTGGTGCTCATAGAAGTAAGATTGGCTTCACTGCCGAAAATTTGATAGCTGTGCTTGTTTGTGATAGTACTGGCTAGATTTTCATCAGGTGATTTAATGATAATGCCATTTCTAGTAGGTACTATTTGAGATATCTTTTCTTGAGGAACATATTTCAGGAGTTGTCGCAGAAGTCTTTAAGTGTCTGAAACTTACTATTTAAGTTAGTCAGAAGAAAAGAATGAATAGAAGGTTTTTGATGTTCCGTATCTTGTGGATTGAGGAGCTCTGAATCGGATATATTCATTGAATGATCTGAGTCGTAGTCGGATATAGTACCAGTATGAGATTTCTTATGTGGTGGAGAACTGCCAGAATGACGTTGTAGAGGCGATTGAGAGCGTGAACCTGAAGGTGAATGCTGGTTGCGGTTTCGTCTTGTTGATGAGGTGCCCGATAAAATATATTTTGTAGTGGCTGAAGATGCTGATTTAGAAACTACTGTTGGAAGAGTATGCTTTCCTGTTAGCTTTGGCATGACAGCGATGTGCGAATGATTGTGGTTGATGAATAATGATCAGTCTTTGACTGCAAAAACAATTTCAAAGTAACTAGCACCCTCCGACAGTGAAAACTGCCGTCGATCCTAATGTGACCGTATACCTACTGCTCTCTCTTGTGCGTTTGCTACACAAGGTCATCAGTTGTAGGTTAGCAAACCACAGTTAAGCTAGGTTAAGTACTCCTGAAAATTTTAGACTATTCATTTTGCCTACAGCTAACTTACGTTACGGGTTTGTAACGGAAAATTAAATTGATACTCATGTAGCATCTTAATCACCAAACTAACTGAATTTGTATTTTTTTTCTATTTCGTATACGTTTTACTCCTTTTCTCAATTTCGTATTTTACAGCGAGAAAAGTAGGAATGTCCAGTTCTAGCAATTTTGTGCTGTATAGCTCATTCTGTTGGAAAAAATTGAAACTACAAAACTATCAAAGAGCGAGGGAAACCACTTCTAAATGACCACAGGAGACAATATTACCTTTGTCAAGCGGTTAAGGTACTCAAACTTGATTTTCTCAATAAACCTGTTTTGTGGCATTTCTTGTTTTCTCCCGTTACTCTCCAAGTATTGTGTAGACTGCGTACGTGGTCAGTAGATGAACATTGTTACTGTTAAATAGGAAATCAAGTCATCGTTTGTCTTTGTTATTAGTTTGACAAGTTTCGACTCAATTCTTTAGAAAGTATTTTGCTGCAGTCTCCTGAGCATATTAAAATTTACATTATCAAGCCTTGTTTCTCTTTCAAAAGTGTAAATTAACAACACTGCTGTAAGTGTAATAAAGGAACGTGGTCTTGTAAACCAATTATATGCAGTAAATATTTTATGTCACATAATGGTTTTAGTTTGTTATGGAGTATCATGAGCAACAGATTTACTAAATCAAAATCAAAATTTTACTGCTCGATGTTAGAAATACAATTTATTATTTAACTGCGTATTAAATACACTCTGTTAAAGCACAACACAACGTTTCGACTACGTCTGTTGGCTTTATCAAGTGTCCAAAATATATTTTTTTTAATATGTGAATACTTATTGTTGCTAGACCATATTTATTTGTTTGATAAGAACGTTGTTTTTTTCTTTGATTCTATAAATGTTGATGACGGTTACCCATTCTTGGTTGCACTGTACAAGTAAGGAAAATCAAATTAGTGCTTATGATGGCGCATCGGAAATTTGGAAGAGAGTGCCGATTCGTTTAGAGCCGGCCGGCTCTGACAATCCCAATTTAGGACTGTCCGAATCCTAGGTAAAATGAAAAATAAATGACTGTTATTATCACATAGAAAGAATATTAAAAACAAAATAGCTAAAACGTGACATCGATTGAATTAACAATCGGGTCAGCGATGTTCATTTAACATTCAAAAATTGTTTTTATAAATAAAAGTTGGAATGATTTTATATCTTAGACCAAAGTCGTAACAACACGAATTGCAAGCTTTTAAACAGTTTTCCCCAGCGAAGCTAAAGAAACAAGGTAGGTGCCACTGGGGGCGCGCGAGAATTAAAATACGGAGCGCGGGCTTGTGAATGCGTGTTATGTGATATACCAGAGTGTGGTTTTGTTTTATCCTTCCGCGTGTGTGTGTGTGTGTGTGTTAGATTTAGTGTATTTTGTATTTCTGAAATTACATTTACAACATGCCATCAGCGTGTGCTCTTACTCAGGGTTCCCGCCATGATTTTAAGTTAATTGGTGGGGGGGGGATTAAGTCAAAATTGGGAGCGGGTAAGTGAAGTTTTGTATCTATTTTTTCTGTCGATTTTCCCACAACAATTATAAAGTTGGAGGGTGTTGTTGAGACTTTGGGGGTATACACACCCAGATGAGTGGGTCTGGCGGAATCACTGCTCTTGCTGCTTGTAAAAACAGAGGTAAGTTACGTGATAAAATAATAACACACCATAGGTTTCTGAAAGAAAAAAAAAAGTCTTCCTAGCAGTTGGGTGTATTTTTGTAGGATGACGACACTTTCAATCCGGACAATGATCTGAACATTTTGATGGATCAGATTATATTCGCGATTTGAAACTGAACTGCTCGGTTAACTCCAGTGGCGGATCTAAAGGCAAGCGCCCCGAGAGACAAACAGCTAAAGATTAATAATAAAACTTCCTAAAATGAGGAAGTAAAATTGCCGTTTAAATTGTAATTGACATAAACGTGCTCATAATTTCAATACTGGCGCACTGAGACATTTTTATGTTATTCCATACAATCTCCTTTCATCTTCAAAATTCAAAACTATGAAGTCAGATAGTTGCCTTACTGCAGTTGCTAATAGCGATGCCACGATATGCTCCAGAGATGATAACAAAACTACGCTACGTGATGCGAGACAATGTTGTGGCCGTAGGGTCGGTCTGTTGTGTTGTTTACCTTTAAAAAAACGATGGAAAGGGCGGTGGAAATAAAATTTATTTTTCCCCCATAGGAAGATTTCTAGACCTGGCACTGATTAACCCAGGAAAAAATTAAAATTAAGATTCTGCAGAACCTCATTTGTTATTGTTTACGGACGTTGAATGTTGACGGACGATCGAAACAAAGCACGTTGCGCAAGATGTGAAGAGAGAAATCGGAAGAAACTTGTGTCAGATATCTTAAAATCTCAAAGTTTGGTTATAAATGTAACTGATTCTGCTGCTACAAGCAATGATCCAATTATTGTAAGTGATGGCTAATTTGAAGGATTGCTGTCGGAAAATTGTTTATTAAAAACGTAACTTTTCAGATGCAGAGGAAAAGTTCTACCTTTAGAAAACAAAATATATCGAAAAAGAACTATACAAAATTTAAAAAGGTTGGTCAAAAATTAATAAAAATGTTTTCCAAAGGCCCACATGAAATGCTTCTTAATGTCGCATGTAAGACCCGGGAAAATGATAATATTGCTATAGCTGTTATAATACGTGCACTATCGAAAAAGTACTTTGATTATTTCAGAAGAGTTTTGAGTTATCCTCTCCCAAGTCCCTGCACTTTACACAGACGCCTTAGTGCGATAACATGTCCACCGGGTTTTATTAAATATCAGTTTGAAACTAATGACACACCAGACACAACAAAATCTAATTGCAAATCATTTTTCCAATTAGCTTATGTCAATTCTGTGTGTTAATCGCATGGGTGCAGCTTGTGTTCGTATGTATTATCCTTTCCTGTTGACCGCGGCTGACCTGTTACTAGCGAGACTCTAGACGACAAATATGCGCGTGGCACCTACCTTGTTTCTTTAGCTATGTTTTTCCCATAGCCTAAACTTGTGTTAACATAAATTCGAGGACTTTAAAATAATCACTCAATAAGGCTTTTTTAATTAAATAGAATTATAACTTGTACACCATAGCAGTAAAATGCTAACATGAAGTATAATTGATATGATAAAAATATCGGGTCGTTTCAAGCACTATACAGTCCTCACCTGTATCGAAGTTGACAACTCTGCATCCGCCGTGCAAATAGTTCCGAGTTTACTGCAGTTCTTTAATGCTTGTTTGACTACATTAACGCAAAATGCACGTAAGTTTTATATACTTTATTTTATTCTTTGGTTTCATCGTTCTGAAACTTATGAAATAGGTATTTTCTGTGGTAATTTTTGTTATTGCAGCGGCCGTGTATGAATCGATGAGAGTAATTTACGAAAATATCAAAACAGTCGAATCCAAATGATACTCATTCCATAAATATTCACAGATCTGTAAATCTCTTTGTGAAGCCAGGAAATTCTACGAAATATTCGACTAGATTTATTCGTTTCAGAGTTCCTTCTGCAACGGAAACTACTAACAGGGACTCAGCACCGGAAGTGTACCCATTCAAGTTTCTGTACAAGGGCGTGCACATATTTCACGGAAGATTTCTATGCATCGGTACAGAATATTCATCGGAAAGTGATTTTCTTGTTCTCAAGATACCCGATATAAATGCTAGACCGGAAATTTGAAGGTAAATATATCACCCAACGTGCACTACTACCTCATTGTAAACGCCTTCTGTATGCATTTCACTACTTTTAAAATAGGGGAGGATAAAGTGTTATTCTTTCTTTTTTAGTTTTTTCTTTAGTACAACAGTTTAACTGCTTTGCATAAATCACTGGAATCAAATCAGAATCCTAGATTTTGTGTTTCTATAGCCAGAAAAACATGGCTTAATGGGTAATTTTAAGGCCATCAACCATGTTTAAGATGCGAAAGTAGTTAGTCTTTTTTCTTTGTTTGCAAACACATAACGTGCTTTCATACCGTCGGCAACTTTGATATCTCTTCAATTTTAAGTCTTATTGAAATCTAATTCACTGAAATTCACTCCACCAACATAATTTTGATTCTTACATATGGCCGAAAGTTATCGATTCTACCGGTATTATTTTTTTTATTTTAAATTTTGTCATAACTAAATAAAAAATTCGAGAGAAATCGGCAACTTTCTATGTGGGTACATAAACAAAAAAATGCCTGCTACTGGATCAATACTAGGGCTAATTTAAGCCGGGTTTTACTTCACATAAAATTTTGCTTATTCTATATCTTAATCATCAAAGTTGTTACCTGCACAAGATTCACACGGAAAATCGTTTCCTTCTTCCGAACCATAGGATTGAAAATTCTAGACGACTGCGAAAAGGACTTTTTTAGTGAGACCCATTCTCTAATCTAGACCCTTTCAGGGGAACGAGTGGTAACCGGTAATGCGTACCGGTTGAGACACCAAAGTTAAACCTGCGCGAACCAACAGTGCATATTCCGAAGTTCGACAAAGGAAGTAGGGAATTGCCAGAAATTCTGTGAAGTAAAGAGAATGAGCGTGAACGGGTCAAAATGAGCGTGACTGTCTTTCCAACAGAAAACAATAATTCGTTTGCGCCAAGTTGATATCTCAATCAGAATCCATACGCTGAACGATTTTGTTAAAAACAAAGTTGCATATCATTGACGAGTAAGAATTGCCTACGTTCATCGAACGTTTTGTTTATTTGTTATAAAAGAGATTGAATACCATTGTGGGTTTGGATGCTGGTGATGACGTATGCCATCTTTACTTACACGGAAAGTCGTTTAGCTCACCCTCATTCCAACCTTCCGTCAAAAAACTTCTCGGAATTCCCTGGTTCCTGTTAGAAATCTCTTGCAAAACTACGGAATATGCATTTTGTGTTCGCCCAAGCTTGATGTCCTTGACCGTAACATGCAGTCACACCTCTAGTGTTCGCAGTTTTTAAACTACTATATCCTAAAATTTACTTTATGAAGCTTTCGGCATCTCTGAAACGCTGGTGAATTTCCACCCCATTCATAAAGACTTTTTTCTCTTGTTTTAATATTTGGACTCACCCCCCGAAGCTACCCCCGAGGTCTTGTTATACCCTGTACAGTTACTATGATACAACAAAGTTGAAAAATGCTACTTATGTGATTGGAAGGAGTATGAAGGCTTGATTACCACCAAGCCATTTAGCCATGAAACTACCAAGAAACGAAAGAAAGATGCAGAGAAGTGATGAGGCTTTTGCCAACTTACAGCTAGGTTACAACGTGGCCTGGTCATGAAGGCGGAAAAATCACTAAAGTGGCAGGAAAATAGGTGAGCGGAGTGAGGGGGAGAAAAATAATTGGGAGTTGGTAAAATGCTTTGAGGAATAAAGAGGTTAAAGAATCAACGGGTTGATAATAATAATTTATATATAATGAAATAAACGGAAGCATCGGAAATAATGAAGTATTGGAATGCATGAAAGTGACATACAGGAGGCCATGTTCAGCATTGTCTAAGAGGATACGAAATTATTCTGATACTAAGACAAAGAAGCACAAAATAAATCCAGATCTACTGTCATTGATTTTATTTTATAAAAATTAGCTTAGTATTGGGCAACGCATGTTTCTAATCCGCCCAGAAGCTTCTAACCTTACGTTTAATATCAAGGAAGTTAGAACTCAAAACATACGGAACAGTTATTATAACGGTAATTCTTTACGGTTACGGAAGTTGGAGGATATAAACGTAGGTTCTGAGTTATTGAAAATACGGTTCTGAGAATGATACATGGGAATAGTTGAACGGAGGAGGCTACATAGTGGCTCCACAAGCTTAGACGATTAGCTCGATATTGTAAGGTAATGAGATCACGACAACTAGGATGGGCAAAGAATGGATTTCGTCAGAAAAAAATAATAATATTGTATTTCATTTTCTGTAGGGATTGATATTCCTGAAGGAAAGAGACCGTTGGGAAGATCAAGACTTTTTTGAAATGACAATATTAAAGGGTATCTACGAGAGGTGTGGTTCCATCCCAGTTCGCATCACGTAGACTTTGTGGTGGACAAACACCGTGTGCGTGGGTTTCTTGAAGGTCTTCCGTTGCCTCGTACATTCTTCATTCCACCAACTCTTCAGTCATCATTTCTCCCGACTGAGCCAAATCTGCCTAAAGGCCTTCAAAAAAGTTCAGATGGTGTGGCGATGAACATTAATTATTTATATTAGATGCTTCTGTTTTGGGCGTTGAAGAAACGCTAATTCAAATGTTATTAATTTCAGGGGGATAGAATGCAGAATGTGATGTGAAATCAAGGCGTGATGTGAGCGCAAGAACACACGGAAACGACCTTCTATATAGTGACTTTCCACTGATATCACCTTTTGATTTTGCATCACATTCTCCATTCGATGGATCTGAAATAAGGAAAGTAACAAGTTAAATACATTTAACTCCATATAGTACAAGTAGTAAATTGCAGGAGTAAAGAGTATGAATAGCAAGACCACGTAGCTTCTTCCGTGTACTCACACTGCCCGTGCGCTTGTACACGAGAACAACAAAATGTTCTACATGTTAGCCATAAGGTAGAGATGTTCTCAACACCGTTCCCTTATGTACTGCTTGGGAAGCTGGAAATTCTGGATTGAGTATAGTTTGCTACTGGCAGGGATTTGAACATTCCAGATCGACTAAGTTGGTTTGCAGTGATTTAAAATTAATTCTTTCTTAATAGATTACTCACTACAGGTTAGGTTAGTTTACGTTAGAAATATTAAACTTATTGCTTACAGGGCTTACGTAAAGAAAGCCCGAACTACACTGAAGCCGTTATTATTACTATTTTCACAGTAAGTACAATACATAAAAATTGTGCGTTCGTAGCGAAAAATTGCCATACCTCGTGTCGACGCCAGTTTCTGAAAGCCAGGATCCGTTTGCATTTATAAGTGAAATACATGGGAATTTGCGTAGGAATTAGTGCTTCAAATAAACAAATTGCTAATACATCAATTGCTTTAAATAAAGTACTTCAAAACAAAGCAGGTAAAATTATTAACATTTCATAATTAACTCTGTGAATTAACATCAATATTTTTTATCACAAACACCTTCATTTTTTAACAGTGCTCGTTTAGAAGTTTAAGAGGACAGTGTCCTGTTGCCCACTCCCCTCACAGGTAAATAATTGATATCCCACCATCTCATGATATTAATTTTTCACCATTACCGTCATTAAACAGATCGCTTCCTTCCATATCTGCGTGAGCAATCCTTCGTTGCTCTAAGAAATTAGGTGAGATTATTGTATATACGGTGTAATAAGCCATCGGGGAGAACTTCTGGATGTGAGTCCTGATATTGAAACAAGAAAAATTCTTAATGAACGAAGTGGAAATTCCGACGGCTTTCAGAGATACAGGATGCCGAAAGCGGCGACAAACATAATTGTGGATGGGGAGGCGGGGATTAAGACGTCACAGTTTTAAGACCACGAGCACTGGAGTTGAGTTGCGATATTACCGTCAGAGACTTTAAACCTGCGCGGACAATCCATATTCCAAAGTTCGGCAAAGGAAGTAGGGAATACCCAGAAATTCTCTGAAGTAAAGAGAATGAGCGTGAATGGGTCAAAATGAGCGTGAATGTCTTTCCAACAAAAAACAATAATTCGTTTGCGCCAAGTCGATATCTCAAGCAGATTCCATACGCTGAACATTTTTTTAAAAAGAAAGTTGTTTAACAATCAGGAGTAAGAGTTGCAGACTTTCATCGAACGTTTTGTTTATTTGTTATCAAAGAGATTAAATGCCATTGCCGTTTGGATGCCAGTGATGACGTATGCCATCGTTACTCACACGGAAAGTCCTTTAGCTCCTGCTCATTGCAACCTTCCGTCAAAAAACGTCTAGGAATTCCCTGGTTCCTGTAGGAACTCTCTTGCACAACTACGGAATATGCATTTAGTGTTCGCCAAGGCTTGATGTCGTTGACGGTAACATGCAGCCACACCTCTAATGTTCGTGGTTTTAAAACTATTCTACCCTAAAATTTATTTTACGACGCTTTCGGCATCTTGTATCTCTGAAACGCTGCTGAATTTTCGCCCCATTCATAAAGACTTCTTCTCTTGCTTCAATATTAGGACTCACCTCCCGAAGTTACCCCTGAGGTGATGTTACACCAAGTACAGTTACTATGATACAATAAGGTTAAAAAATGTTACTTATATGATTGGAAATACAGGCAGGAGTAAGAAGACTTCATTACGACCAAGCCATTTCGCCATGAAACTATCAAGAAACGAAAGAAAGATGCAGAGAAGTGATAAGGCTGTTGTCAACTTACAGCTAGGTTACAACGTGACCAGGTCATGAAGGCGGAAACAGTGTCAGGAAAATAGGTGAGCGGAGTGAGGGGGAGGAAGATGGGAGTTGGTAAAATACTTTGAGGAGTAAAGAGGCAGCGGGTTGATAATGATAATATATAATGAATTAAACTTAAGGACTAAGAGAAATGATGAAGCAAGCATCGGAAATAATGAACTATTGGAATGGAGGAAAGTGACATATAGGAGGCAATGTTCAGTATTAGCTGACAGTATAGCTCTGTATGGTATCTGCTACCATCCCTTCCTAACTGTGGCAGGTGAATTAGGATTGAGAATTTTCAAGTTACTGACACAAAAGTTTCGCCAAATGTCCGACCGTGGTGTAAAATGTGTTCCGGTGTGAGATAAAGTAGTTGAGATTTAGAAAAGTAAGGATGCTTAGATGTTATGGATTTCTGCATCGTAGGAAGAGGAAGATAGACATTCAGCCAATTCTGGCTTCGCATTCGGAAAACTCTGGGTTTAAAAGCAGCGGCCAACCGTCGTGATACAGGTTTCTTCAAGGTTTTCCGCAGTCACACTAGGAAAATGCCGAAATGGTTCCTTCAACTTAGGCCCAGGCTGACTTCTTCGTACATCCTTTTCCCTACCTTATCTCGTCCTGAGCCATAGATATCCTGCTAATAAATCCTATAAGCGAATTTAATTCATTGAGGGAAAATATCAGATATATCTAAATTGTTGCTCTGATGATGCTATTTGACAGAGGTCTTTGAGTGTTCTGATTCTTTTTTTGCTCTCCAGAAACGATTTCAACCCTTTGAATGCCACAAGACTTTAGTAGAGTCTAACAAATATAAGTTCTTTGTTCTTAGCAATAAGATATGCCACTCTGTAGGAAGCTTTAGGCAGTGATCGTTGTGTAGATACGAAATCTAACTTGGGTAACATATCAGTTGAGTTGAATCGAGCTCTGTTCTGTTTAATAGGCTCTAATATTTTTTCTACCATTAGCCACTTATTAAAATACGAATATGAAAGGCAAACATAAAGATTTTTTTTTTAACATTCAGCTACAGATATCTGAACTATTTTGCCAATTGGATACACAAAGATTCCACTACATTTGGATATTTTGTATTATACCGTAGTTCGTGCGCTGGGTACAAAACATTATTAAGAGCATTTGTTCCCTTAGAGGCAGCAGCATAAATTCTGTTCCTGAGAGCTAGAACCGCGTAAGTCCAATTTTGGCGAAAATGTGATAATTACAATTGTGTGCAGCATCGAAAAAGGCCTCAAATATTGTTTGTTCAATTCTTGTTATAAACGTGTCAATAATGTTGGTAGGCAGGTCTATTGTTTACTTTGTCTATTTAGTTTTTATATGAAAGGAAGTATATTTTTCTATTTTCTGGAAAAGAAGGATTTGTGACTTACGCGGTTCTAGCTCCCAGGTACAGAATTATCTAGCACTAGCGAGAAGTAATTACGAATATTTGTCAAAGGAATAGATCCTCCTATAAAAATTTGTTTCAGGCACAAATCATGAAATATTTCTGGCTTCTTGTCTCGAAATGGTTTAATGAGAGATCGGATGATTAGTATTCTGATTCAAATTCTCTTAAATTTCTATTTTCTGCTTTTTTTGGTTATATTTGACTAGTATTTATGTGCTGTGACCTATCTTAGATGAGAAATACGTAGAACTTTCCTTGACCATTAGCAACATTTAAATGTCCTAAAATATCGATAATACTTGTTTGATGATCGAACTTCTTTTGTTTTACATAGGAGTGCCAGTTGAATTGAATATCATTGGAACTCTACCTTGAGGAAAACTGAGGAGAAGGCATTCTAGGAAGCACACCTTTCACGGGAAAACGAGGAGGGCCAAATTTATAATCCAATATTCAACCTTTTGATCAAGTTACGAATAATTTTCAAATATCAGAAAACAAGCCGATATCCTCATCGTCTGATATTTAGTCATCTTTACAGTCTGAAGCGGAGTATTTTCGTTCCCAGCCAATAATGTCTGAAGATAATTCGTTGGTAAGTTAATGTAACATGCTAAGAGCTCGTATTCTGTGTACTGTAGTATTTCAAGGGAGCGGTTAGTCATAAGTACGTAAACTTTCTTTCCATGATGGATGAAGATGATTTATGACGTTGTGACTTGTAACGCTTCTTGCACCCCATTAGGTTTGCCTGTCAGTTTTATCCTGATGAAAACCTTACTCAAGAAAAAAGTCACTTCAGGTTCTACCAAGTCCCGTTAGAACACGTTTCCTCTGTAGTAGGGTGTTCTAATAAGTGTGATCGTTGTCATGTGATGCTTTGAAGCGACGTTGTCAAGCAGACGTAGTAAGAATAAAAGGCATTTTGAGTTAACATAGAGAAAAAGAAACATAATTATAGATCTGCTATCACAGAGACCTCTACAAAAACTAGATGTTGTCTAGCACGGCTTCACAAACATCCAGTGGCACAGACACACTTTTTAAATTTATTTCAATGTGGTGAAGTATTGGGTTACTTCTCTTTTAAGAATTTTTTTCTTACGTGTCTAATTTTTGTTCTTAACGAAGGTACTATGGACTGTACTTAGTTAAATGTCTGCCAACAGTTATGAGTAGCCTAGAGCAGTGTTTACTGACCCTCTTTTGGGTGAGACTTGCGACCTCTCAGCTCGGTAATTAACTCCTTTCAAAAACTATAATTTCCTGTAAAATCGATAAATTTACTCGAAACAACCCAAAGAAATTTTTGTTTTGTTTTGAATGCTACATTCGAAAACGCAATATAAAAGTGTGTTAATGAGGCTTGTTGTTTTAAATTTCTACACTCTCGCACGGGCTTTTCAGAAATTGTAAGGGGAGAGGGGCATGATTGGAGGACACAACTTGAAACTTAAAGAAAAAAAAAGGAAATGAGAATTCGTCATTTACATTTTATTGTCAATGAATATCATCACGATAGGTGTTAGGATAGACAGTCTACACGTATTTCGTCTACTCTGCTACCTAGTTGCACATACATAAAAATTAAATAACAAGTAATACAATGTAGAAAATTCAATGTTTTCCTTCCTTTTAATATCCATCTTATACATGATTTGCTTGAAACAACGGAAGACTTGTACAAAGTAAACACAGCAATTAGCACCGAAAACCTGTCAATGAAACTGGAAGAATATCTGATAGTGTGAACGCGTGGATTGCTGCGTACATTCCACTATCCACCAGGAAGCCTGATGATCTATCCGATTGCTATTAGCTTTTCCCTGATACAAATCTGAACCGGACAGTGTGAAAAGCACTATTTACATGAATACTCGACTACCCATCAGAGAAAGTATCTGACAGGAAAACCTGGAGGGTCGTATAAAAACGAATGACAAATATAGAATTGACAAAGCTTACCATCATCAACCATAATACTTTAATTACATGAGAAATGAAATTACTTGACTAAAAAATACATTTTTAATTCAATATATTTACATAAAACCATGTTATAACTTTTCTCAATGACAAAAGCATACCAGAAAACGTGAGGAATGAGATATGTAACAGAAATCTCTAAACACTGATTTCAAGTACCTGACGAGACAAAAGAGACCTTTCGAGGGTGTTATACCAGGAGCGTAAATATGAAACCGGAATTTATGTACAGAAAACACACTGTGATTGGATGACAATGCTAAGAACTTTTTTATTCGAAGTATTGGCCATCGCTAGCTATACATTTCTGCCATTGTTCCGGCAATGTGTGAATGCCAGACCAAAAAACTGTGCCTCTTGTGCTGCAAACCAGTCATCAAGCCATTCTCGTAAGATGTGAAGCGCTGGTCAGCAAGTGCGTGTCCCATGGATGCAAATAAGTGAAAATCGGAAGGCACCAAGTCTGGTGAGTAAGCCGTATGCGGAAGGATTTCTCAGCCAAACGTCTCAGTCGTTTCCTTGACCGGTTTTGCTGTGTGGAAGGTTGCATTATCGTGTACCACAATCACTTTATGTTGTCTTTGGTCATATTCTGGTCGTTTTTCACGCAAAGCTTGATGCAAATCGATCATTTGTTGTCGGTAACGTTGGGTATTAAAGGTTTCGCCAGGTTTCAGCATTTCATAATAGACCACTCCCTTCTGATCCCACCAAACACAAAGCATTGTCTTCCATCCATAGCGATTTGGTCTTGCAGTCGAAGTCACCGGTTCTGCTGGAGTTACCCATGATCTTTTACGCTCAGGATTCTCGAAATAGATCCACTTTTCGTCACCAGTCACAATTCGATTAAGAAATGTTTCCTTTTATACCTGGCGAGCAGAATTTCGCAAATGGTTTTTCGGTTTCCCTGTGGTCGTTTTGTCAATGCATGTGGAACCCATGTTCCCACTTTCTGAATCTTGCCCATGGCGTTTAAATGTGTGGAAACTGCTTCTCGTGTCACATTTATTTGATTCGCGAGTTGTTGCGTTTGAGCGTCTTTCTCATCCCACAAAGCTTGCAATTCGCTGTCTGCAAACTTTTTCGGTGGTCTTACACGTTCCTCGTTTCTCACGTCAAAATCGCCACTCTTAAATTTTTTAAACCACGCATAGCACTATGACTTACCAAGAGCATGATCACCGTAATCTTCGACAAGCATGCGATGCGATTCAGCAGCAGTTTTCTTCAAATGGTAACAAAAGATCAATGCTGTCCGCACATCGTAGTTTGTAGGTACAAATTTCGCCATGTTCAACGCTATTATACATTACACTATAACATGAAACTTGTCTGGTTGTGAGTTGCAAATCGTTATCAGCAGTTAAAACAAGCAAGTGGCTCCAAGGACGCAGTTTTATGGTAACCACAGTGACAGCTAACGCCGTCTATGCACAAATTCCGGTTTCATATTTACACCTGGTATCCTAGGACATAAGGTGTTGGTTCGCTGGCTGGAAGGTAGCAGGTTCAAACTGGACTGAACGCAGGCTTTTATATTTTTTTAAAAATATTTTTCATTCATAAGAACATGACTTGTCTTTGTTACTACTTATGAATAAATACTCCATTTTGCTTTTTTTTATATTCTAACATTTTGTTGCGTCCTTTTAATGCTCAAAAAATCAAAATTTTTACCTCTATTGATGAAAATTTATCTAGAAAAGATGACGTTTCCATCGACAAGAACTCCCATAAATCCCATCTTTTTTCGAGCTTAAGTTTCTCATCATTTCTTCGATGAACACCCACTCTAAAAGAGCGGTCCCTCTTCAAGATGGAATATTACTCTCAAATCGAGCGGAATTCCGCTCTTTGAGTTTAGTGTATATTCCTAATATAATGTTTGTTATACTATTTGTAATGTAAATAGGGCTAACTTTAAATTACCTGGAGTCCCTTATGTATGTTTGTTGCTTCCCCTGAATGCGTTTTCCTAAATATTTTTTCGTTTCGTGTTTTAAGTAACAGTCTGTATCTTTTTCGCTTAAAGTCAGGCCATGTTATAGCTGCGCCTCTAGGCCAAGGGCCTAGTGACAAATCCGGCCCAGGTTATTGTGTCATAGATGATACGTTGGTCAGAATTAAGGAGGGACTGAGCATAGGTTCAAGGTTGAGTCCAGTGCTGGCGGAAATTCCTATGAATCAATGGGAGAAGGAGGTGACAAGTTAGTGTTATTTAGTAGATATGTTGACGATTGCTTGGGGATATGGAAGGACACACAAAGGCAGTTTAAGAAATTTGTAAAATAAATTGAAGAGAAAGAGGAAGGCATAGAACTGGAGGTGGAAGTGAAAAAGGATAAAACCGTAGTATTTTTAGATATGAGAATAAGAAAGAAGGAAGGAAAGATATACACGGAATGGTACAAAAAATTTGTTCGTCCAGGAACTATTGCCATGCTAGGAGTGATATGGATTACTCGACGAAGAGGAACTTCATAAGCGACATGGAGGAAAGAATTAGGCAAGTCAAGAGTGAAAAAGAAAAGGCAGAGGAAGGCATAGGAGATTTTCATTAACAGTTAAGAAGAAATGGATATGATAAGAGGAGGTTGAAGTATAGAAGGAGAGACCAGGAGAAAAGGGAGAGGAGAAAAAGCGGAACAAAAGGAAATGGAGAAGAACAGAAAAAAACTTTGGTGGGGATCGAGAGAGGAGTGATAAAGATAATTCTGAAAGAGATGGCTGGTATTTCTATGTACAGAAAAGTAAAAAAAGACTCTACTGGGGGTGATGAGAGAGAAGAGGAGAGGGAATGATGGTGAAAAAAGGAGTAATTTGTAGAATCCAGTGCAGTAATTTTGAAATGTGCTATGGGGGGAAACCGGAAAATCGTTAAGAAAGCGGATAAAACAACATAAAGATAATGTTAGGTTGGAGAGGGAGAGAAACGCTATATACAAACATATAAGAGACACGGGACATTTAGTGGATTGGAGTGAAGTAAAATTGTTGGGACATGAAGATAGGAGGACTGTCTCAAAATGGAAAGAACCAAGATTTATAGAAGTGGAATTTGGAAAAGCGATGAACTGGAACTCGGGATTTAAAATTGATGAACACTGGAATAAGTTATTAAGGAGCTTTAAAATATAAATTTTATTTTTGGAGAAAAACATAGGACTGTTTCATGTTTAGTTTAGTATTCCTTTATTTTTTATTTATTTATTTTTCTGCCTTTTTTTTACTTAATTTTCTTATATCACGTATAAATTAATTTCTACAGGACAAGACTTATTTTGGTATTGCATGCTTAAATGTTGTAGAAACGGGTAGAGAGGGAACCAATGATTGTTGTTAATTATAAAATAACTTTGTGTAGTTGGTACGCGATTGGCTGGCAGTGGTGACCAATGAGGAACCGCAGATAGCTGTCTTACTAGAAGTTATGTTGTTTATGTGATTCAGAGCAGGTCTACAATCGACCGCTGAACTTCTAGTCGGCACTAAGTTGAGGCCAACTCTCATTCTGCGTATTCTCATTGGCCAAAATCAGACTTGGCCTCAACTTAGCACTGACTGACTAGAAGTTTAGCGGTCGATTGTAGAACTGACCGTTAATGTCTGATGAAGCCAGGTTCTTCGTTAGTTGGTGAAACTGTCACACATTTTTAGTTTTTAAATAAAACGTATTTACTTTGCTCAGATATTATTTTATTTAACTGGAACATGTTTGATTTTACAGCCGAGAAATATAAAGTTCAGAGTATTTTTAAGCACTAGGATTCCGAGTTATAAAGTTGTAAAATTTAAGCTTCCGTTTTCCAAAAGTATGCTGCTAGTGCAAATTTAACGACCGTAATCATTAAATAAAATATATTTCAAAGTATTGTAGAAAATCACATTTAAATGTAGATTTAGCTGGTACATATTTACCATCTCATAAGCGTACATTTAATTACACAAGTTTGCTGTAGGTATTTTGCTTTACCTTGAAACGAGATATTATTATTTTATTATTATTTTTAATTCGTAGCAGATAAAATAAAGTATTAAAATATTTTCCGTAAAATATTCGGTTACTCACTACTAATTGTGTTTGGATATGTAAATTTTCTGGTGCCTTAAATAGTACTTAAACATAACATCTTGATATAATGTTCTTGTCATCACTTAAACTTGGACACGTGTAGCTTATTTAAATCATGATGCAGTAAGTTCGAGTTATTCCATCAGATTCTTATATTTCATTTTAATATTCCTCACTACTTTGTTTTTGCCTTTCAGCCCTGCAGTTCGAGTGGAACAGATCCCGAGGACGACATAGATCAGCTTATAAAGAAATTAAGCTACGATGAAATTAATTTATCCATAGAAATTGTTAAACGTTTACTTGACGCCAATGGAAATGAAAGGGGTGAAGGAGTGAAGAAAGAAAACAATGTGGAGATAAAACAAGAGAAGGAATCCGAAAGTATAAGAACTAACTTAGGGGAGTGTTTAGAGGACCAGAAGCCCCCTTCGCAGGTGCGTTGTTCCGAACAGTGAACAGGATTTATTTGTTAGCTTCATATAAATACAGTTTCCTTTCAGTTTTCTTCTGTTTTTTTTATTCATATATTTTAAAAATTCTATCTCATGCGAAAGAGATCATTGTTTTCAATGGTCCCTTTAGAAAGCCGCATTTGTTTTGTCGGCTTTTAGTAACAATATAGGATTCAGTGATTGCACAATATATGAAGGAGAGGGTTCGGTAAAATTGAGATTTGTGGTAAAATTATTATCATTTTAGGCAAAATTTTGTGCATTTTACGTAAATTTGGCATACACAGTCAGCGTCTCCTAAATAGTCGCTGAACCGCCCCCCCCCCATCCCCGAAACAAACTGCCCGATGATTCTGAAATCTTGTACCTTAAACAACTTATTTGACATTTTAAAACCGATTATTTAGAAATTTTTACATTGTATGATAGATGTTTTTTTTTTATTTTAATTTTTATATATGTAAGTAGGTCATGAGAGATTAACATTGTGCAAGATTGTGCCTTTCGAAAAAAATCATCTGTGCAGTATGAACCCCTAAAGTTCAGGATCACGGACCTCTTTTGTTTTACAAATGTAAACAAAACCTACCTCAGAATGCTCTAGCATTGTAAAGCAACATTATCCTAGGTTTGTGTTTACATATAATGATAGTACTGTATTAGTTGATGATGACTTCAGAAATTCTAATGGGGCATTGTTGCTTTCCATTATTGAGTGGCAACAAGAAAGAAACTAAGACCCCTTTTTTTATGTTTTAACGTATATTTTCTCAGTTAAATAGCAACAGGGCAAAATACATTCTCGTGAAATTTTAAGTTTATGGTGAAACTAAACTATGAGATATGAAAAAAAATGTAGGGTCTCAATGCTGTTATGGGTGAGAACTACTTGAAATTTAAAGATGTCCGAAATTTGCGATTTTTAATTGCCATTATCTCAAATCATCATCACCGTGGGAAGGATCTGATTGTACCTTTTTTGTAGCTGGAGATGTCTGCAAATATTAGGAAAAGAGAAAACTGTGGGGTCTTTTATTTTCCAAGAAAAAAGCATTCTTAACATGTATTTCACTGCTTTGGGGTCAGTCCATCTTAAATTTTTCAGCGTGGTTGCTCGGCCCCTTTTGAACTTTATATTCAAAAGTCTCGCTCCTATTCGCTCTATCCATTTTCTCTCCTACCATGTGAAAACGCTTTTGCGAAACGTAACCGCTTTTCTTTTGTTTTTGTGAAATTCCTGTACACCTGTCTTGGTATTCTAAAATGTAAATACCTTTCTTTTTTTTCATTTTTACCATCTTATGTATATAGAAATGTAAAGAAGTATATTCTATAGTAAATAAAATGCAGAGAAAAAAAATGGAAATATTGGGTTTCGCAAACAAGCAATTCATATCAGCCTTCATATTCTGTTTTTCTTCAATATACTTTTATTACTTACTGCACAAAAAATAACTTTGGTACTCAGTCCCTTTCATGCAAAGACACACTCTGAGAAACAGCATTGACTCTATTTCGATAATTGCATTTGGATACTATTTATTCCACTTCGATTACTTTCTAGGCTTTTCATGTGGATGACTAAAGCTATCAAGCAGACTTTAGAGCTAACAAGGATGTTTTTTTCATTGCCTATGATAAATCACTCCAGAAATATTACATTCTTCGTAAACTCAAATTTTGGCATATTCCGGAGTACAAAAATGGCTGCCATTAATTAATCGGTTGGGATAAAAATAAAAATTTACCCGTTCTCAACTATTCTTGCATAAGAGAAGAAAATATTTAATAATAGAAATGCGGTTACGTTTCGCAAAAGTACTTTCAAATGCTGGCAGAAGATGGACAGAGCGGAGAGGAATGGGTCATGTGTGAAAGATACGCCATTTTGCTGACTGATGCTGGGTAACAGTGTGGCCAGGTTATGGAGGCGAAAACACCAAATGGAGAAAAAAGTGCGAAGGTTACTAGGAACAGGTACGGGGCTTCCCGAAGGAATAAGAGGGTAAAGAAACAAAGGGGGGGAGTAATAATAATAATGAAGATGAAAGGGAGTAAAGAATATAGAAAAATGGGAAGTGTAACAGGAGACGGAGCGAAGGAAAGAGAAAGGAAGAAGTTGAAGACATTGCGCTGCAGGGAGTTACAGGCAGTTGAGGCAGGGTTTATGGTTGGCGGGAAGAATAGAGTTATACGTCTACTCCCATCTCTTTCTTACTGTGGCTGGTGGGTCAGGGTTCAGGATTTTCAGGATTCTGACTCAAAAGGTTTCGTCATAGGTGCTGCCGTTATAGATAGTGTGTTCAAGTATGGGGAGGTGCGGAACTTGTGATTTGAAGGAGTAGCGATGGTTGTTGATACGGATTGTTAGGGGAGTGTGGGGTTCATCAACGTAGAAGGCGGAACATATGTTATAGAAAAGGAGATAAATGAGGTTGGAAGGTTGGATGAAAGAGTACGTCTTGTGAGTTACAGGATGTACAAAGGTGAGACTCTGATCAAAAATAGGACAGGTTCTACAGCGGGGTCTGTTGCATTTACCAGGTTTGAAGTAGGGGTCGGGATTGATCCAGGTCTGGTGAGAATCATGTTAAGATTCGGAGGTTTGCGGTAGAGTATTTTGGGGCACGTCGTGGAAACTCTTCCACAGTTTGGTATGGTATGGATGGGAATTGTTGAAATGTGGGTAGGTTTGATGTGAAAATCTGTCTCAAGTCGATTGTTCTTGACCCAGACATCCACATCGAGGAAAGTTATGTGTTCTTTCGAGAAGAACCAAGTAAACTTGACGGAAAAGGTGCAGTTGAGGTTTTGCAGAAATGTTTCCAGAGACTCCTGTCCGTGGGCCTAGATCAAGAAAATATCGTCGATATAGCCAAGTTAGATGAAGGGTTTGAGAAGTGTGGAGTTGAGGTGTTGGGTCTCCAGGCGTCCCATGAAAAGGTTCTAACCGGTTGTGCTGATTGTAAGTTTCTTTGACAATTTTGCTACTGCTTAGTAGTCCCCGAAAATTGTATTCAGTTTGATTATCTGATAGTTCGTATACATGTTTATATATATATATATATATATATATATATATATATATATATATATATATATATATATATATATATTGTGATGGAATATGAATAAATAGGTCAGTGTGTTAAGCACAAAAGTAAACAAACAATAAAAGTTACATAAAGCTGACTAAGCATCCATAGAAAGCAAACAACAACAACCTCCAAGCGGCAAGTGTTGAAAGTACTAAAAATACGCCCACAAATAAGGGTATAAAAAGGCCAGTCAATCACCTTTAAAGGCATCACTTCTTCGCTCCGAAAAGTGGTCACCTCTACCTGGCTTAAACTAAAGTCAAAACTCTCACCTTAACCCCCAACTTAGGTTGGTATACCTTTACCTACTAGCTCGGACTGAAGTTAGTATCCTTTCTAAAAACAATCTCCTTTCCTAAACCTAAGTTAAATATCATTGCAAAAGGTGATCCACTAGAGTATTAATTACAGAGCCCATGTTCGGAACGCTCAGATTGTTATCTGTATAACACATTGCAAAATATATAGTATATTCAAACTTTATAATAAACTGGTGTCGGTAAAAACGTATACAAGCATTTGCTCTATTTATTCACTATTATTCACCATTCTATTAAACAATATTCGGTCATAAGGTCTCTACCGTAAATATTATATCGTATATGTTAAAACAGTGCTACCACGTCATATACGATCCCATCGCTACCTTACAAAGTAATAACTACAAGTAAAAAAATCATTACGATATATATATATATATATATATATATATATATCGAGCTCCTCCGTAGCCTAGTCGGTAGCGCGCTCGACTTCTGTGCGAGCGGTCCCGGGTTCGATTCCCGGTGGGGGCTCAAAAATTTCGGTGTTGACCATCGTGAGGACAATTGGGGAGCTGCTGTGAATAAAAGACAGTGGCGATCACAGTGAGAGCTTCGGCTCTCCTCTCCCAACCCGTCTGGTCAGCGTGGGAGCAATAGACCAACTCCTCCCTTCGGGGAGAGGCCTCATCCACTAGTGGATTGAATATGGCTGTGATTTATTATATATATATATATATTGCTTGTTTGAGAATGAGTTTTGTTTTCTTATTTTAGTACTTTGTTTTGTTTATCATTAGGCTCGAAGACTTGTTTGTTTACTACGCACTTGTGATGTTTAAGTGCTATTAATCAGCAGTAGCGTTATCTACGTTAGCATCTGTTAATAGACTCTTTAATGCTAAACAAAATTTTCAGTTGTCGGTGTGAAATGAGCGTTATTAGTCTTTTTTAAGTTGTTTTTTTAAATAGTTTTGTTCAACTATGACAAGACTTGGTTGAATAGAAGTGCCCAAGGAGAGGACATATTCCGTCGTATGTAGACAAATTTTGTTTATTCTTTGTCATGAGTTTTTTTTCTTTTTTTTCCAACATTGGCAGTTTTAGGTACTTGAAACCTTTGATTCTTTCTGAATATTTTTTAAATTAATGTCACGTTTTGTGCTAAATATAACAAATTAGTCATCTTTTGTTAATATTGTCAGTGTTTTGCCTAAGCAACATGTCTTTTGAAATAAGTTTAACCTCCTCCATTTACCTATTAGTCCAAACGTGTGTGAGGAGAGTTGTGGTTTGGCCCTTTATTTGGATTTAAACCCTTTATTTTTACAGGATAAGTTAATGTGGATGATTCTGTGTTCTGGAAACTGAGCTTCGTTTTGTCTAACGTCAAGTTTTGAAGATAGTTTCGCTTTTTCTTGAAAGCTATTTAAAAAATAAACAAGTTTTATGTTTCATGCTATAAGTTTGTTTTCTTCAAAGGAGTCCAGCGCTACTTCATTTACTCTGGATTTCCCAGATTGTGTGGGTTCTGTGTCGTAAAGGTTGTTTTACATACTTTGGTTTGTAGATCCCTTTTATGTATAAATCGTGGGATCTTTTAATTTTTGCCACAGTATTTTCAATTTTGGCTGTGGCGTCATTCTAAGTGTAGTCAGAAATTTGGTTGAATGCTTGTGGAGCTAATGTTACCCTCAGCAAGATTCAAAGTTGGTTTCTCAGTTTGAATATAGGTACAGGACTGCGTTGTATTTCACGGATAGTGTGCCTCTGTGTTCAAGGATTTTGGTCTTTGTCTCTGACCTGATACGAACTCGGCCTGCCTAGTTCCAGAGTCACCTCAGAACACTTTTATAAAATGTCCATCTTGTAATTGGCTGCTATATCAGGACAGTTTGCGCTAGCTGTTTCGACCTATTTTAGTCTCTTCAGCTGATGTCTTTTGCGAACCTTTTTGGGAGAAAAAGGGTAAGAATAACCTTCCCTCTTTTGATTTCCTTGTTTTATGTTTTTTCAGGGTGACAATGCGACCAATAGTAATGCTTCTTTTCGATTTGAAAAGAGCGGCTTTCTATGTTGCCTTTACCACGGTTCTTTATAAATCTCTTTCTTTCGTTTTGAGGTTGCCTTCTTTTTAAAAAAATAATGATATATACGTTCAGCACACTTAGTGTTCACTTGTTTTAGTATTTTGTAAATTGGTTGAAGGTATGAACCCATTTTATTCTGAGTGAGAGAAAGCAATGTAGGTCCAACGGTAATGTGTAAGTAGGCTTAAACAAGAGTATTCAGGTACTAGAAAGCCCTAATCAAGCCCGAACAAGGTCTCGAAACCGAGACCAACGGTACTGGTATATAGTCTGGAAGCGATGCTTGAAGCCCGAACTCTTGGAGCCATCACAGAACGTTCCTCTGTTTGGGTCTTATTGATGTGACGAAGCACTACTTCTAGTGGGTATATGTGGGTTTATCAGTTCACCCATACTCACCATAAAAGCTTTAAATATAATTGTGTGTAAAAATTTAAATTGACGTCAACTAATGTCAATATGGCCTCAACTAACGAAAATCTATCGAATGGCGTGATTTTCATTTCAATCTGACCATTCTAAGTATAAGTGTGAACTTAGCCCTCACCACAGGCTCACTCTAAAATATTCGCTGTGGTCATCAAATAACGTCAACTAACGACAAGATGGCCACAACTAACGAAAGTTTATCTAGTGATGTGGTGTTCGTTAGTTTCTAAGTATGGTGAGGGTAACCGTGAACTTTGATTACTCGAAATAAATATGAAGGGAACGGAACGTCAACAAATGTCAACTAACGATCAAGTAACGAATTAATCCATTTTTAAGTGGATCGGTTTGTGGTGAGGGTTAAGTTCACAACCGTTTGTGTGTTTACTGCTCGTTTTAAGTTCCATTTTCGTCCCTGTGTATCTCTGATATTGCTGACGTTTCGACTCCATACTTCGGCTCTTGTTCTTGGCAATTACTAACTTTACGCCCGGTTATCACTAGTATAGATGATCCAAAATTGTAAGTTTGTTGCTGGTAGTCTATAGCAGTGTTCCACGAACTATTTTCAAGTGCGGACCAGTTTAATTAGTTTGTAGGTTCAACGGACCACTCTGTGCCTGCCCAAGGGCAGGCCTCGAGAACCAGCTGTGGTCCGGGGACCATAGTTTGCGGAATGCTGGTCTATAGCATACACTTTCTTTTCTACATCTTCAAGCCTTTTCTCAGTCGGTATTAACTGTTGGCTTAATTTAATCTTCTATCACCCTCTGTGCCGGAACTGATTCACAACAGTTGTGTACAACAATTGCAAGAATATAGAACATAATTTATTAAAAATAACGCTCATACAAGGGCGGTGAAGTTAGTGTTGATAATAAAGGACATCAGGGTAGCCAAGAAGTTAGTGCTCGCGTTTT
>JAGDQP010021111.1:0-31773 GCA_022664845.1 Lepisma saccharinum | reverse complement strand
GTTCAGGTTTGAACAAGTACGTTAATAAAAATTAATCAGATTTTTATTTAATTAATTTTTGGCTAATTACATTAGAGTTTCCTATCATGACTTTTTTTTGTTTTGTTTAAATTTTTCTTTTCACACTGGGCTCAAGAGTATTTGCGGTCTGTTTCCTAGTCCGCACCAGACTTCGACTTTTAAAGTACTTTCTTCTTTGATTTTTGGATTTGGTCCAAGACGTCAACAAAAACTCCATTACAATTACCCCACCACCTGTTATTTCTTGTATTGAAACGAAAAGGAGTTAGAAAACGAAGAAGACAAGAGTACGTGAGGACCATGTCTTTTGCATGGCGCCATATTATTGCTACTGCTGCTGGTTTTATTTCAGTTGCATCTAAACCATTTGCGTCAGTGGCCCCCCGCTCCTGCTACACTTTGTGAGGAATGGAGAGACCTTCACAATTTCCCACAATTCTTTGTGTTTCTTTTGTTTCTACTTTGACCTTGAAACTAACAGAATTTTATGCTCTTGTTCTCGGTAACTACACTACGTAGAGATTTTTCTTTTTGTACGTTGAAAACACTTTAACATTTCGTTATAAATGTTAAAGTGGGACATTTTTATTTGATTTATGGACTGTGTTGGCAGCTATGACATCGTGTTTTAAGCTCAGCGTTATATCAATTTGAATTTTATTTTGTTTATTGCCTTTAAGTATCTTTCTCCCAGGGCTGGATAGGCTAGGAGGATAATGGGATAAAAATCTGTTATGGCCTGGTATGAAGGCACGCACTAAAACGAAATGGTACTTCATTCAGACATGTGAGGTGTGACCTCCAAATTCGGAAGAAATATATATAAAATTATATTTTACATGCGTTAATGTGAAACAATTCAAAGTAATTATTTTACATTACATTTTAATATTCACTCAAGATTATACGTCACAAGTTTGAAACAACTATTATATACACAATTTATTAAATCATTGGATAATGTTTATTTTACCATCTACCGCCATCTTGACTGCATATTTTTGTAGAAATGGCAAATATTCTTAATCAATGCGGATTCTGATGATCCCTAATTGACAAATCGAAAAGCTATTCGAATGTGGCCCAAGTTTTCGTTGTGTATAATTCGTGGGAGTAATGTTTTCGAATTTCGAACAACGTGCCTTTTTATGATCTATACTATTTTACTGTGGTGATTTCTTTAACTGACAACTTGGTCCATCTGGTTCTAACTTAACGACCGACCTGTGATCGAGTCCTTTTTGAAACTTTTTCTTAATCAGCCAATGCCCGGTAAAATCTTGTCTAGCAATAATTTGAAAACAAATCTTGTCTGGCATTATACAATAATTTGAAAACAATTCATTTTTGGACAATATAAGGTTAACTTTTCATGCAAGCGTGCGTTACTGGCTTTGCTTGCGAATTAGGCGAGTAACCAATTGAAACACGTGTTTAAGTACGTGCTCTACTTGTAACACGAGTTTCTATTGGCTACTCATACAAATCGTAAGCAAAGCACGCGTCGAGCACCTGCAAGGAAAGTCGGCCTCAAAACTAATTTATAAATTAACAAAAAAAGAAAAACAGCAAATTAACTTAGAAATTAAAATAACAAGAATGAACAAGAATTAAAGCAATTTAAACTAAATTATATTTAGAACATAAACCAAGAGATCATAACAAGGGTGTCGTCGTGTGTAAATAGAAAGAAGAAAAGTTTGTTTTAATTGAATAACTCGTCACAGGAAGTCATTAGCATAGAAACTGTAAAATAAAAGTGACTTCACAGAACTCATGGAACCCTGTTTTGTTGTTATTCCGGCTTTTCATGTACTCGCTAGTGGTATGCTTTGCTTGCGATTTTTATGAGTAGCCAATAGAAATGCTTAAAACGCGTGTTTCAATTGGTTACTTAGATAAATGATATAACCATCAAGTGATAACTTACGGAATTTAATTGAATTATTGTACAACCATAATTTACATATGGAGGATTGAGAAGGAATTATATTTATGTAAGTCAGTTCTGGCTGAAAAATTGCAGTGAACGAAGAAAATGTCAAGTATATTGTAGTTAAACTCACAAATCTCGATAATTTTATTTTGAATTCGATAACGTCAGAAGTATACGAACTGTGTATGCCATTTCAGTTCAAAACTGTGCTTTTGTTTAAAGTTAGGTTTATTTAAAAATAGTTAATATCTGCATTGAATTTATTTTAAGCCCCTTAGGCATCTGAGACTCAGGCTGGTATAGGGTAGGGAGGGAATTATGAAAGATAAAAGTCCAGAGCCTATTTTGTAGGTACTATACCGGCATTTACCTGGTGTGACAGGAAAAGCCCTGGAATAACCTGTCAGGATGGTCGGTCGCTCCCAGGATCGATCCCAGGACCTTTCGGATGCTAAGCCAACGCTCTACCACTGACCCACTGCTGCTCGGTACTAATATCTAAAATCACAACGACTTAGAGTTATCGGGGGTGAAATGCCCACTTTTTATATATTTTTTTATTTATGACTATGAATGGAAATCTACAGGAAAAAAGAGAATACCAAATGCGAGGTACATCTTTCAGTATTTCTGCCTGGACGCTAGATTATATAGTATTATATACTGTAGGAGATACACTAATGTTTGTAAAGTAATAGCGATATGGGCATAGTACCCCACCATCGAGGTAAAACGCCCACCATCGTGGGGTAATATGCCCATGCACACCAACACTACACTAAACAAGGTGGAAGGTCATAGCAATGGAAATGATGTTACGACAGAAACTAGTCCTGCTACAGGAAATTATATGACGGTACAAGTCACAAAAACTAGCCTATAAAGCATAAAGTTCCTACGACTTCCTTACCATCGACAGGCTTGGAAAACACAGAATAGAAGAATACTAGTGTTGCCGACGAGACGAGATTTAGGCTTTCTCGTCTCGAAAATATCTTGTCCAGAGAGTGTCTCGTCTCGAACAGATGTATGCAGTGCATTACGAGAGAACTGTCTCGTCTCGTTTTCTATAGCCATTATCTCTGTCTCGTCTCGTCTCGTGACAACACTAAAAATACATAGAAACTGAAAATACGAAATGGAAAAGTTTGTTTAGCTTCATTCTAATGGTGAGATGTAAGTTTGTTTTGCACAACACAACACTAATAACATTAAACAGTCTTATGGAAATATTAGACTAACTAAAAATAAAAAAAATATTTAAAAAATGAGAAATATTACACTCACTGAAGGAAATGAACTGAATTTACATGTTCCTCATCTTCTAAAATAGGGACAATTACACAGTTTTAAAGCGTACCAGAGTGTTTGCTAGAATGGGAATATGTGGGGTACAACACCCACGGGCCATTAACCCCGACGCCTAGTGGGCAAATCACCCCGATTTCAAACACGATAGTTTCATTTCATTCAACTTCCAACACTGCATGGTATGGCGTCTACCCGCTATTGCATCAGAACAACAGAACCCTACTTTGTGCAACACACATTCATTGAGTTCGATAATATAGCAGTGTAATCATTCTGTCTCCCTAAATTTGAAACGTTCAAAAAATATTACAAGTAAAAATTATGTACGTACGTCGCACATTTAAATTAGCCTTCATGTCTTCACTTTTTTCACATAGTCTTTTTTGGTGTCACCTTCGTCTTCCAGATAATTGCGTCTTCACTCAATTGTATCACTGTTGCCACCTCATATATTCTTCCGTGTTTTTTAGGAGGTGGGCATTTCCCTCTACAGGGCATTTCACCCCCACTTACTCTGCATCATTATGTATCACAGCTTTCCAAATACTATTTATAAAACAAATAACTGAAGAAATGTGGAAATACTTTTCCTAAAGGAATTCTTTTGTGTTTTAATTTGGAATTATATTAATGAACATAATTATTCAATTACTTCGATAAATTATCGGCGTCCGTATTCTTTACGTACATCGTAGTAACAAGAATAATACAAAATAATAGATCTAAATATTAGTCCGAGCAGTATTAATAGAGACTATATAATTGTGAATGCTTAAGAAAGTAGTCCGACATTTCACACGAGTGTTACGATCAGAAAAACAAGCAAAACACCAGATTCGTATCAGTATCATCGCGGCATTTGTCTCTCTAGTGTGAGGTAAGAGAAACTCGAATGGCGGGATGGGTTCAAATTCAGAACCTTCCGAACGTTGTACCAATTGTATTACGGACATTTAGTTTCAAACTTATGTCTTCTTATAAAAATTTTGTGGTGCATCTTCCAGAACTGGGCTTAATTATATGACGCTGAACAAATCTCAAAATATCTGAACGATCAGAGTTCGCGAAACACGAGAAAGTCAGTTCTTTGTCAAGGTTATGGTTATATGAAATATATACTCCATAGAGAAAAGAATTGAATAGAGAGCGCGTGAGACTGCTTTATGGGAGAAGAAAGTGAAGCCAAGAGACATTTCCATCATATTGACTGCTCCTATATTTAGAGGCCCTCTATAGCCCCTACCGAGAATCGCCTTCTCAGTCTGTCTTATGGGAAGAGAAAATTATTAATGAGAAGCGCGTATGTCAGATGATAAATCCAAAATGGCGAACAATTAAGGAGAGCCCGCATGGAAACAATGTCTGTGCAAATCACGTGTGCAATAAAAACAACCACCGTACCTGACTTACCTAACCTCCATTTGCCGTTGGTCACTACTTTTATTAAATTCCCTAATGCGTATATACATAACAAAGAAAAAAAGTTTTTTTTTAAATATGTAAAAATTAACGACGCCAGAATTCGATCGCTGGACCTCTGGATCAGCTTCCCGATACGGTAACCACCAGACCAAACTGGGAGTTTCGGAACAAACGCTTGTCAGTGGCATTTATAGTTCAAGGAGCTCTGCGCCTGCGCGAGAGTAGGCCACGCCTTGTTTCCATGTGCTTCCCTTAGACACTGGTTTAATAACGAGTGCTGGAAACATTTTGACTAGGAATAAGTGAATAACCAATCAGGTTTATGAAAACATATTATTTGGCAACTCAGATTGCAAATGACCAATAATGTTCTAGTAAACGTTTATTTGTTAGTATGCTGATAAACAACTGATCAAATTCGACGAAGTAGAGACTTCTTAACTGGCGAGAGAGATTGGAAACAACCAATGACATTATTTCTATTGATAAACGAACTTGAAAATCAAAGAGAAAATGGAAATAAAAAAAAATATAAGCGGTTATCTGAGATTCCGTACTTTTATACGTCCACAATGGCGGCAAGATATAAATGTTTCTATATATGCAATTAATATAATTATGGATAGGAAGAATATTTGGTTCTATTTTCAAATCTACTGTCCAATTCTCCTCTTCGCAATGAAATTCCGTTCAGTAGTGTTACCTGTAGACAAGTCTTCACCCAACTTCTCACTGTGGGCAATTAAGTGCAAATATTGAGACAGCATTACAAGACATAATTGTAAAGAAAAATAAATAAAAATAAGAGCTTTACCACATTTTGTGGTTCCAAGAGACGTTTTTATGGAATCGTTACAGAAAACAACACGTAAACTTACTTGTGTTATATTTACTACAAATTAACTCTATTCCGTATTTGTTCCAATGTTTCTAATTATAGAAGTCGGACTTTTAAGAAACGATTTTTATGGAGTTACTGGTGACCCTTTTTTGGATCACTTTGTGATACAGACTGTCCATCAAACTATAAACCCAGTTCTTTTTTTAAAAGAAAAAAAAATAGTACAAAATAGTTTGAGAAAAAAAAATTAGGGTTCTTTTGACGTCATAAACGCTAAACGCCAGTAAAAACTGGTTGGGTAAAAGCCAGGAAAGAGGGTGAAGAAGAAATACTGAAAAGTGAAGATGTTACGGTGGGTCTTTACAACTGACCTACTTTGATTTATTACGGGAGATTGGTTGTTAAGTCGCCGTCTTTAACTTCATCTCATCCGAAACTGTAATGTTTTTTTGCTATCTACCCCCCTCTCAGCTCGTCTCGTTTTGTAACCAGACACGAAGTCGAAACTAAACCGAAGATTGATGGGTGTTACGTTTGACATGTGTTCGGAGGGGGTGAGGTGAAGAGGGACACGGATTCCTCTTCCTCCTAGCATTGGCCCTAAAACGTCAAACAAAAACCCGTCCATCAGTCGAATCTCGGCCTAATTACTAATTTTGTTCTATCACTAGACGCGTGTTCCTTTCTTTTGTGCCAACATACTCGTCATGAAACCCACTTCCTGATACTAATATAGAACTCGTAAACAGTAGGTACACATCTAATGCACGCATGGTGCTTCAAAGTTTTTTTTCTACTTGTGTGTGCGTGTTCGCGGCGAGAGAGAGAGAGAGAGAGCATGTGTGTACAGCGACATGTGAACATATTTCTGGGCAAAATCACGCATTGACACTTCGACAAATGGTCATTCATTTGACATAAGTCTCCCTTTGTATGACAGCCAATATATTTACGAATGACTTTGTCTCTGTCATATGTTATAAACCATAAGAATTCTGAGTTAAATTTGTTCTTTATTTGAGACATTATTCTGCTGTCACCTAAGGAAACAAAAGTTACTTTATCCGGAAGACAACCTCATTTTTTTGACCAGAAAATATTTAGTTTTAAGATAAAAAAAAGTGCATAAAAGTAGGTAAAAATAAAAGGAAGTTTCGTACATAAAAGTATAGACCTCTTTCTTTGTATATTCTGTTTTAAATTCAGCAACGTTTACCATTCTGAAAACTGTTAGCTTGTCTATCAAGAACAGAATATTCTTTACTGCTTTCCAAACTGACGTAAATATGAAAAAAAAAATGTCTTTTTCAACAAAGTTTGGTGAAACCATAAACGCATTATTTTAAAAGAAACAAAACAATCTTATGTTTATAAACAAAGAGAGTGTTAGAACCTTTTTTATTCCTGCGCATCAAATAGTTCAGTCAAATAAGACTTAGATTCGTGCAAAAGAGTTGCTAAGGGTTACCTCTCTTATATAACAATTGATCAATTGCCAAAATAGTAATCACTATTCTGATCGTATCTCCTTTTTTCTTTTCAATTTGAGAAGGTGTACAACTGATTCAGACGAAAAACAAGGTATTTATTTTGCTGCAGATAAAACATGTTTTGTGTTTTATCTCCTGCTAAGACAGATTTTGTCTCATACGCTGCTTTGAACGAACCAGGGAATGATATAAAGTATCTCTGGAGCTTGTGCACTTTGAGTCTAAACAAGTGAAGATCGATTCCACGGATATGTCAACTCCGATAGTAAAAAAAAAAAAGTGAAACGTGTTGTGGATATTGTTTGGATGATTTAAAATTAGTGCAATCGATTCTTGTAACGTATACAATGTATGTTTACATCAAGAAAGTGAAAACGTAATTAGTGCAAATACCCTAATGAGCTTAGAAATCATAAAAGTAGCTACGATTTAACTTCATTTTAACTGTGAATTATACACCTAGAAATGTTAAAAAATTATAAGAAAGATATATTAAGTTACCATCTCTGTGTCTGCTTTCATGTTCGGTATTAGAATTAATCGCTCAATAAAAAAGAACTGTATTTGAATCATTTTTCTCAATGAAACAGTGTTAATCCAAGGCAGTCTATAGTCTGATGTAATGAACATACTTTTCTTCTGTTCGTATACATGCGCGTTGAGATAAATAGTGCCACTGACAGTAGATTGCTCAGAAAAGAAATAAATGGGGTCTTTCCATGTCAAATAGGTACATGACTATCGTCTCACAATTTCCGATTTTATTGAAACTTTGATAGGATTTTCATCGCCCTTTTTGAGTAAAACATCAAATTTTCAGATTTGAAGGAAGCCCCTTGTCCAAGTTTCATCAAAAGTAGAAATGGTGAGGCAATGAGAAAAGTGAAATGTATATATTTCACGAGGAATGGCGCAGCGATAGTGAATTTTTGAAAACAGTCCTTTGCTTTGGTGTTTGATTAACTTAAGTGTCACATCATCATGAACTGTGTGATTGCAGAAAGGGACTCAGATCATTTTCAACAAACTTCTGTGAAACTTAAATAATTATAAATGTTTCACAAGATAAGAAAGAAAAATAAAACAACCTAAAGTCACTGCAAAGTCTGATTATAGTAAACAGATCTGTTCAAAACAATGCTTCCGAATAACATTATTTTAGTGTTATAGAAATTGTTAAAAAAAATAGTGTTTAGAAATGTGCAAGTGAATAAGTATCTTTCCGCAATGTCACTTTTAAGTGTGGTGTTTCTGTACGCCCGCAAATAGTTTAATCTCCCCAAACTTGAACATTTGAAATTGTTTTCAGATACAGAAGTTTCCACTTCATACAGAAGTTAAGTTTTTTCAATATGGCATATTAATGAAAACTGTTTGAACTTTCAATTTGCTAGAATTTCTTCAGATCATATCATGGGTAATGGGCTATTGACGAGATTAGAAAGCTGATATTATGGCATGCGGCATCTCTTTAGTATACGTCGGGCGTTTCATTTGGAACCATAAATAGAGCAGGTCACAGGTACTGTCTGTTAAAGATGATATACATCGCGTATAATGAAAAAAATATATCTAACCTTTCTTTTTCTAACCCGTCTTCGTTCGCTATCGCTCACTCGACATACTGTATGTGATTTTTGCAGTAAAACAACCATGGTGATACGGAAATAAACATGTCAGTATGGCGTGCCATAACCATGATTCCGATTCATGAACCTGTGATTTATTTCATAGGGAAAAATCACGTCCGGCGTAAGCTAAAGCAATACCTGGCTGGCGTGGGTAATATGCATATTATCGTGTTACATCGAGAAAGAAGATATACAATGTAGTAAATTGTGTTCACTGTTAGGAATTTTGTAAACCTTGCTAGTAATTCTCAGTAACGTTCAGGAGAACATTCAGTATTTCATATTGTTCCCTTGAAATCTAGAAACAAACGAAGTTTTTGCATACTGAAGTCGATATTTGCAGTTTTCAGTTCTTTGGACACATGCGTAGAAAGAGCTAACTGATTCTTATAGTAACCATGCATGCAATTCTGATCAAATGTTGTCGTCACCATCTTAATTACTTATATTCACAGAAATAGAAAGTTTTCTCAATGAATGGGGATTCCGATACCTAAATAACAATTACAAAATCATTTAAATGTGACATGTTCAATTGAATTTATTTTAAGACCTTTAGGCATCTTAGCTCAGGTCGGGTTAAGGTGGGGGAGAGGATGTTGTAAGGCAGACGTCCAGGGCCTATTTACTAGGTACCATCTCGGCATTTGCCTGGTATATCGAAGGAAAACGTCTGAAAAACCTAAGTCAGGATGGTCGGCCGCATCGATCCCAGGACCTCTTGAAAGCTAAGCTAACACTCTACCACTGAGCCACGGTCGCAAAAGGTGACATGTATCGTGGGAGTAGCTTAGTTTATGTCTTTGGGGTATAGACAGTGCACGTCTGACACTCTATACCATTTTGATCAAGTGTTTTATTATCACTGGCAGTTTAATTCAGTCGGTAAGACGCTGGGCGTTTTAACTGAACAATCCATGTTCAAATCTCGCTTCAGTTTTTTTTTATTTTTGCTTCCAGTGTCCCTAAAAGTTCAATGATAACTGGCTTTTATTATTCAAGGTACTGGAAATTTCCAGGCAGCTGAAGTTACCTAACTTTCTCCAGGAATATTTTGGAAAATGTTTCACAGTGTTTGAAGTAAAAAGTACGAGAAGGACATTTTATTAATTTCCGTATTAAAGTTTCCGTGATGTAGCGACTCTGTGTTTTATGTACTCCTATTCTTACAGTGCGTGTTAACTAATGCTTCTTCCAAACCGTTCTGTAAGGAAAAGTACAAGTCTTGTTTCCTCTAAACGACTCAGCTTGTTACCACTCCTAGATTTTGTTGTATCGGATCACTATTTGAAGAGGTTTTGATCTCATCTTCAAACTGATAAGAGTTTCCGATAACCGGGTTGTTAGCCTTAAAATAATTAGAAAAGTTCGAGGAACAGGGTGCTCATAGTATTAGCCTCTTGCTTCATCTAACCGAACTACGAACAGTATAGTAAAATGCCCATTTAGTAAGATAAATGTATCAATTATATCCCGGGTTCCCAATATGACCCCTCCTCAGATCTCTAAAGCTTCCCGTTGGTGCTACTAGATGTCACGGGAAACTATATCCTCATGACCAGTGAAAGCAAACTTGCGTGACTCAGCAACTCCAGTTGAAGTGGCATATTGAGCAAGAAAATTGTTTGCTGTTATTTTAGCAAAGTACGTAACGTTTCGTTTCAGTATCTATTGTTGAAAACCTAGTCAGTATAATGCATGGATAATGTAGCTATATGAGTATACGTGAACATAAAATGTGTGTGATACAATGCATTGCATTGTGTAACAAGCAGGCGCCAGAAAAAGTAAGGAGGTCAATAGTGCGCAATATGGCAACGTTGGGCCATATTGGTAAAAAAAAATGCAGTCATAACTGTTTAAAATGAAAGAATTCGGTATTTGGAATGTTTGTACTGAACACACATTATCATAATGTTTAGTATTTAAAACGAAGATAATACCGGGTAATAAGGAAGCTATCAATTCCAATACAAGGAATAAGAAGGTTAAAACCGAAACAAAGAAACTGCCATCACGTTTAAAACGACCAGAATTTCAGCAACTGCTTCTAATAGTTCTGAAGAACCGACACTGAGTTGCTCCAAGTCTTGTGAATCTTGGTTTTTGTTACCTTTGTCAGGCAGACACGGTTGCAGACATGCATCTTTGCGTGTCGCAGCGCAAATATGTTCATGAAGAGTGTGTTGGAATCATCGCTAAAGACCACGGACCATTTCTTTGTACCTCATGCGAGATGTGACTTTCTAAATTTCTTCGTTTGTGTTACACTTCTTGTTTATTCATATTTCTTCTTCTTGTATATTCACTTGATTTTCACCAATTTTGACATTTTGTATTAATACAGTATTTTTGGTTTTGCAATGTGATTTAAATTATGTATGCTTGTAATGTATATCTCTCAGTATGCAGCATATATGAGTAATACAGAAATATTACACATCGCTCTTGCCATACGCTCTTGTTTCCTATAGCGGGCCATATTGGGAATACCATGTTCACAATATGGCCCACTTACAACATTTTAGTTTTCGATTTATTACATTTTTATACGCCATTTCTGGGAAGCAGATTTATTTATTTATTTTGTTTGTCCAAGTAGTCTCCCAGCTTGATAGTTCAGTCCATTCGCACGAAGAAATAGTTTTTTTTTTACTGAAAAAATCAACAAAGTTAAGGTGGGCCATATTCGGTCCCCTTACCTTATATTGAATACGCTCGATGAAAGAAATGACTGTGATGATCATTACTGAGCTTATCAGTGCGTATTGTAAACATTGTTTTTAAAATAAAGAAGAGAAAAAACACCGACTCACTTTAATTGTAAAATGAACTTTTAAACAATGGAGTTTATATACAAGCTCTTCCTTGTATCAGGTCTCAAGTGAATTACATTAAGCGTTCGTGCATAATCAAATTAATCACTCAAGTTCATCTAAATGACATTGAACTTTGGTAGTTTTTATTTGACTAAGTAAATATTACTAAATATTACTCATGGCTGTACTGTTTTCAAAGGATTATTACTTATTACGGAACTGCCTTCACAAGCACGAACAATTAATACGAGTACATGTTTCTGTTTCACACTTTTTTTTTCGTAAATGAGATGGAACAACTGCTATTTCATATTCCAACAGTAAATTATTTTGTTTTATATCGTTTATTTTGTGGAAGATATGCTGCAGTTCAATCTGAATTATAATATAGATGTCAAATTTTATTTTAGAACCCCAAAATTGTGTGTACGTATTACATTTTATCTAGAATCTGTAATTAAGTCTACTAGTTTATTTATGTCAGAATATACAAGAATAAAGAATAGTTATACAGTGTATTATCTAATTAATAATTCCACGATGTCATGACGAAGTGATATCATTATGTGACGCTGAGTTTTCCTTCTATACAATGAAATTATTTTGAAAATGAAGCTCAAAATATTCCCCTTTTAAGTGGCATATTAGAAAACATTATGTTGGGCCCATACTTTAAGAGAGTTTGGAGGAAAATGTGCGTCACAGTGTAATTTTAAGTTGCAAAAACTGAGCAGCCGTGGCTCAGTGATAAGAGTATTGGATTATCATTCGGAAGGTCCTGGCCGACCGTCCTGACTGAAGTTTTTCCATGTTTTTTCCTAGTCGTACCAGGAAGACGTTCGGATGGTACTTGCAGAAACATGCTCTGGCCGTTTACCTTCCAATATCTTCTTAACCGCCCTATCCCGGCATAAGCCTAAGATACCTAAAGGCCTTAAAATAATTTCAAATTCAAAATTAAGTTGGAAAATTGTCAGTATATGACGGAAAGTTTAAACATTAAATAACAAATAATATTTTTAATGTTAACGTTTTCGTTAATGGAAAACGTGATCCTCAATTACTCATTATATCATACCATAAGTTCCATTCTCTTCTTTAGTATTTGTCAAAGATATTATAAAAGAATAACAGACGAAAAGCGCGTTCTGAATGTCAGTATGTGACGCTTGGAATCGCTCTGGAGTGCTCCTGAAATTTCGAAATTTACTACTTCGCCTGGAACGGTATGCAACCAACATTCATCAAGTGTATAGCTGGCTGCATACAACACTGCTACCATATTTCACACGATGATAGAAGCTGAGGTTGTAGCAATATTGACATTTTAAATTACCGTTTACATGGTAACAAATCGTAATTAGCGCGTCACGTTTAAAGAAGTCATCAACGCTACGTCGACAAAACCTTCTATGTGGGTGACCCTTGAACATCCTTTGGATAAATGAGTTGAGTGATATAGACAAATCATTTTATAGCCTATGCACAGACTGCCATAAGTCACACAGTATTGTCAACTAAACAAAAATATTTTAAGGAAGCTGTTTCTACTTATTTCCTCCAAAGTTTGCAACGCTGGCTGCATTCATTGAAAAAATGCAAAAAACGTGACGTAGTGCTATTTTTTTTTAAAATTTATGATGAGCTGGAAATACTGCGTAACTTCTGACACTAATAACTTATAGATAACCGATATTGCCTATGTATATTATGGCTTGAAACTTTAATGTTGATTGCTGAAATGAATTAGGAGTTATTCAATACTGAGAAATATTGTTACAGTCTGCACACACGATAAGATGTGTTTAATCGGGCAACTCGGCTGGCCGTCCCAGACACTTGCTTGGTTAATTGGAAAGACCGAGAACCGATCTGTTAAGACTTTGGGCTAACAAAGTTTTTTTTGTAGTATCTTAATAGTTAGTATGTTATTTATTTTTTAACGATCTGTTACAGTTTGGTTTATGAATACGTGGGGTCGACGAATCTTTTCCACAAAACCCTATCCTGAATTTCTTCCTCTAACAGACCTTTCTCCCCTGAGTTCATTCTTAACCCCATCCATCCATTTCCTCCTTGACCTCTCTCTACCTCTCTTGCCCTCTACTTCCATTACCATCACTCTTCTGACTACATAGTCATTTGTTCTCCTCATTACATGTCCATACCACTGCAGTCTTCTTTCTTGTATCTTCTGGAATATCTCTACAACCTTGGTTGTTCCTCTTACTTTCACATTTCTCACTCTCTCTTCTTTTTATCCCACACATCCAGCGTAGCATTCTCATTTCGGTGACATCTAATCTCTTTTCTTGTGCTTTCTTTATTGGCCATGTTCTGCTCCGTACATCATTGATGGTCTAACCATTGTTTTGTAAATCATCCCTTTATTCTTCACCGTGATTCTGCAGTCGCAGAGAACGCAACTTACTTTCTTCCAATTTCGCCATCCCTCCTGCATTCTGTGTGTTATCTCAGAGTCCAAATCGCCATTCCCAGTAACAGTTGAGCCTAAATGTTTAAAACTTTTCACTTTATTCAGTCGTTCTTCTTGCAACATCACTTCTCCAATTATGATATGTTGAATTACAATTATATATAAAAATGTTACAACAATGTAGTATGTGTTGTCCCAGGGACCCAGCCAGATTGTTATGTCCGTCCCCCTGATGTCTTTGTGCTCCTTAGAAAAGTACCGTCAACCTATTACAAACTCATTTCCTTTAAACATAGTGTATTGTTGCTTCGATCAATTTCCAACGATAATGAAACCACTCTGTTTTAACAATAACACAACAAATAATTTTAAATCCAAACAAATAACAATAGATTAGAGTCGGTAGAATATATACAAAAATGTTATAACGTTTTTAATATCATAATTGTAATTTAACACCAGACAATGTCCCTGACGATGTTTGTAGGAACGCTGACGAAACTATCGTAGGATTATAATTAAATAAATGCACAATGCATATACAAAAAGAGCTTTATTCATAAAATGTAAAACATACGTTGTAAAAGTCTTAAAACACGTATTAAAATTCTGCTGCAGTGTTTCTAAAACTTTTCTGAATGACGGGTCACAAAATAGACACACTTGCTGGTCACTGAAACACAATCTTGGTACACCAGTCTGCCCAGCAAACCAGATGCCGACTCCAACGGCAGCCCGACCAACCAGTAGCAGGAAAATAGTTGGAAGAAGGTCGGCGCGACCGATGAGTGACGTTTGGTCGTCGGGCCATTTTCCTGGACGCCGACGGTACCCCGAATTAACGTCATAGGAGCGCGTAACACCGTTCAGCACTCGACTACTGGCGTCGGCTCGTCTGTCGACTCCTACTTCGCCTACCAAATGCCGACGTCGAACCGACGTTGCTGGCTTGTTGGGTCAGTGAGTGTCCCATCACCTATCATAAATAAGGAAATTATAACAATAAGACTAAAAGAAGATAATTCCTTAACATAAAAAGAGAATTTTACATCTAACTAATTTTGAACACAATGATGAATTTTGGTTGGAAGAATCTTGAACTAAATGTGTGACGTTAAAAGACAACAGCTGAAAGATAACATGATAAGAGCGGCCGACCATGCTGACGGAGGGATTTCCAAGTTATTTTTTCCTCAGTCATATGGTAACTTCAAGCCCTTCAACTTAGATCCTGGCGGACTTCTTCTCGCATCCTTCCTCCTATCCTACCTTGGGTCTGATCCACAGATACCTAAAGAGACCATAAATGAAATATATTAAACTGAAGAAAAACATAGAACAACAAATCGTGTAAATTTCCCACTTTCCGTTTGACACCTATTGTTTTTCAGGGAAGAACAAAATTTATAGATTCCATCACGTTTTCTATGTAAGCCATTTCGCTAATCACCTAATTAGTTTTTGTAGAACACCATACTTTGAGAAACACCGTTCTTGTGTATCGGAACTCGGAGCGCTCTTAAAATGCAGAAACCAAACCTTATTTTATGTATCTCGTATTGATTCAACGGTTAACCTACTTACATCAATTACAGAAGGCGAGAGAGGGCAATTTGTATGTGAGTTTGTAAATGAGAGAGGGGGGGGGAGGGGGACGTGAGAGAACTGGGGCGTGACCGTGTTGGCAGAGAAGGATAAATTTATTTCTCAGTATTACCAGGGGAAGAATGGTATCCATATTTCAGTAGAACAGTAAGCAAACGAAAGAGCAGCTAAAAGTTTCTTTAGTATCCTCTCAGAGTACAGAGTTTTTGCCATCAAAAGCTCTCATTATAACACAATCACCAGAAACAACAACGCCAAATACCACTTGAACAGCAAATAGGTTTATTCTCCCACAGAGAACAGGAGAATCTACTTTCCTTTTATGCTCTATTTATTTGCAGTGTTACCACTTTCTTCACACTCCCACACAAAGACCTGTAAAAAAGGATTGTTTTCAATACGCATGCGCCTTGCTTTCGCCCCTATCCCGGTTTGACCTTCCTCAATGCGACGTATGTTTTCTCTCTTTTCTCTACAAGGCTTAGATATTAACCTTGACCGAGTACTCAATTGTCTAATTTCGTTTCTCATAAAATGCGGCTTCCTGTTCACGCCGACGCGCTACCAAACAAACACTATTGGCAACAAATAAAAGAAGATGTCTTCACTTTTTTCTCGCTTCCAATAAAAAAAAAGTGTGTGAAGGCTTAAACGGGTTATTTCCTGTCGCCTTTCATCAATTCCTTTTTTCTATCTTCGCGAATCTAGTAAGAAAAGCAGGTGGTACAGAAATCAGGAAATGAAAAAAAAAGTAGAAATCCCACCCACTAGGAAGAGACGGTACAGCCGGTGTGATATAGTGTCGTAGGTCAGTACTAGGAATTGGTACAAAAATAGGTTCTTCAGCTTTTGGGTGAATATGTTTTCTTCAGAACCCACCTTTTGTTAAAAATGGAGATAAAATTAATTGTGTGGGCGGTAACACATGTCCTATGCCCGTCTCGATACGGGGAAACCCCTTAGCTTCGTCACGACTGAACTAAAGGGTTTAAAATCAATTAAAACTGAAGATATAAACGATCTCCAGAAACAGAGTTTAAAACTGTCTGATGTAAAGGACCAGTACTAAAATACATAAATGAATAAATAATAAGCAAAGGTGTTCAGGGCTTTCGTTACGCCTACTGGCCAGAGCTGAAACCTGACCACTTTTAGTGACTTGATCCGAAACTGTACCCGAATGACTCGGGACCCGGTCTTGACCGAAATCTTTAGACTGAGTTAACTCGGCGACTCCATGATCGAATCTTCATTCAACTGACTCAGTGGACATATCTTCACATGGTGACCGGTCTTGTTTCTGTGGTTAGAATGAATCCATATTATAATGTTAGATTGCATGAGAAGTGAGCTATGTAAGGGAACTTCATATTGGAGAGTTTTAAAAGATTTTAATGCTTTTATTCTATTTAATACTTCAAACACAAAATGCTGTCAGAATAACCTTTCCGAGGGAGTATTTGCACCCCCCGGTGACATTTTTTGATCTTTCTGGGGATATGAGACTATTTTCATATGTTATTACTATCGATTTTCGGCGTCATATTTTTTGTACTCTGGGGAGTATCATCCCTGCTCTCGGCCACTGCAGGTAGGAACTCTGTTTACATGCAACAGTGTGTATATCAGGAAAGAAATAAAATCTCTACTTCGCCCTACGGGTAACGGTGTCAGACCGGTTCTTAAACATAGACTGACTCAGAACAGAATAGCGATGGGGAGAGGCTGTGAGAAGAAAATGAGAAAGGGCCTAGTTTCGAAGGTACCATCCCGGCATTAGCCTAGTTTTCCTGGGAGAACCTCAGTCAGATAACTGGCCGCTGGGATCGAATCCAGGACTTTCCGAATGCAAAGACTTCAGATTTATCTGACCGTTGTATAATACGATGGATGAAACAGAGAAAGTATTTCTATTTTGTTAACTTCCTTTATTATAAGAACTGACGTAAGCGCTTCAATGAAAACAGGCCTTTTATAGCAGTCTTTTTCATCAATCATAGTACCAATAGAATTGTGTAGAAAATAACAACAGCTTATATTGAATTTCCAATTAATACTACTTTCAATTTCGTCAGAATTTTGATTAAAATAATTCAACATTGCAACCTACGAGACCAACTAACTCTAAAATGGTTCATTATGAACCCTTGTGTTTAGACCATTTCTCTCCTCCTGATGTTTACTTTATAAATTAGTTTTTTGTTTACTTTTAAGACCTTTAGGCAACTTTGGCTCAGGTCGGATGTTGATGATGGGATGAATTGGTGACATGAAGAAAGTGGGAGGAAATGGGAGAACCCCGAGAAAATCCACGCACACGGCTATCCACCACGAAGCCCGCATAGCATGAGCAGAGATCGAACCGACAAACCTTAGCACCAGAGGTAAGTTTATAATTTAGTGAATATATTCTCACATATTTTGCTTCAGAAACTTTGCCGATAGAATTCGGCAACATGCTGTTTATTTCGGAAGATTCCCTTATAATTTAAGCAGCTCTCATCATCAGATCAACTGCGCGGACGAAGTACTAAATGAAACTTTAACATTTCGTAAACAGTACTCGCGAAAACTCGTATGCCAACAACAGAGAGTGTCACTATTTGCGTCATCATTCGATTTGACATTCTCTTGGGAAACATTTGACGTAGGTTATAAACCAAATGCCGAGGTTTCTAAACGAAAGATAAGAATACCATCCATATGTTTTGTGTAAACTTTGAAGCTTTTAACTTATCGCTCACAACATCTTAATGTTCCTGCTAAAATCACATATTGAAAGCAGGAATGCAAATTCAAATTGACTTCACTTTGTTTTTCAATAATACGAACGTTTCCCCAACAAATAAATGTGGATCGTTTATATTTTGTTCTCCGTAATGCAGATTCAAGGATATTCTTATTTCCGTCTGTTCCCAACCTGTGGTACGCGTATCCCCGAAGGTACGTGCTGGACCTTTCAGGGGTACGCGCAAAATTATCAATATTAGAACAAAAAAGAAGTGAAGTTACTTCTAGAACAATAAATGTTAGATTTAAATCAGCGCTAATGGAGACACTGCGTGCAAAATAACGCTGTGCAATAGCCATTTTGCATCAGAGAATGGGAAATATGATCCCTATGCTCCGTGCCCTCGCTTTGATTTGGCAAATGGTGGGGAATTCCTTTTTAACCAATGTATTGGGAGAACGTCACTACAATAAGTACGCAGGGATTCGCTTGAGCTACCAAGAAGTACACAATTGAAAACAAAAGGTCGGGAACCAATGCCCTATCGTAATGATCATGCAAGCTACAAACATACCAACTTTTCCACATGATTAATTCATTGATATTGTATTCTATGTTAATTCAAGATAGTTCAATGTTGAGTTTGTGATGAGCTGTGAAACAGTGACTAGTTTTTAAAGCTTCAGCAGCAAGATTATCGTCCGCTCTATGCGTTTGTCCATCCATTCGTCCGTCTGTCGACAACTTTCAACTCAGAAACTACTAGAGCTAGAAAGGTGATTATGGTGTCGTTGAATAGGTCTCGGCAAGACAAGTTGAGACCCCGTATCATTCATCTAGATCGCAGGGGCGGATAACGAGTTTCGTGGGAGTAAAGTGGTTAGAAAGGTCTCACCGCAATTTGTTTCAACGGAACATTGATCATATACAGATGCTTATCAGAATAATGGAAACACCTGTAGTTGGCAACACGTCAGATGTATGGGTTGGCAGTGGTGTCGTGGCAACCGCAGCGCCGGACTGCTGGTGGTGGTGTGTTAGGTCGGTCTCCATACTACGTCAGGCGTCGTGGAACAGGAGTGTGCAGTGGCTGCAGCAGACGGAGGTAGTGTAAAATGGGAGACCTCTCAGAGTTTCAAAGAGGGCAAATTGTTGGTGCGCGATTATGTGGAGTGAGTGTGACGGCAGTGGCTAGTGTGTTAGGTGTGTCGCCAGGGACAGTGTCGAAGGTGATGACGGCCTACACAACACACGGGAAAACCACATCGGGGAAGCGGAACAGTGGGCGGAAGAAAAGCATCAGTGACAGGGCACGCCGGGTATTAAAGCGCATTGTCACGCGGAACCGTCGTGCCACTGCGGCGCAAGTGACGGAGGAACTCAATCAGCACCTCCCCCAACCTGTTTCGACAATCACAGTCCGCCGCGAATTACATGACATGAACTTACGGGGTCGTGTTGCACGGGCCAAACCTCTCATCAGGGACCAGAACGCTTTAGCACGCCGCAAATGGTGCCGCGACCATGCAACTTGGACCGTTGACGACTGGAAACGTGTGGTATGGTCGGATGAGTCACCATTCACCCTATTCCAAACCACGGGCCGTGTTTATGTGTGGAGAACGCCCAAAGAAGCGTATGATCTGCAGTGTCTCCGCCCAACTGTGAAACATGGCGGCGGCACGGTGATGCTGTGGGCCGCAATATCATGGTTTTCATTGGGTCCTGTGGTCACACTTCGCGGACGCATCACTGCCAACGATTATGTCGCAATTTTAGGAGACCACTTGCATCCTATGGTCCGGATGTTGTTCCCGGACAATGACGCCATATTCCAGGATGATAATGCACCCATTCACACAGCTGGAGTTGTTGCAGCGTGGTTTGAGGAACATCGGGATGAAGTTCAACACCTCCCCTGGCCCGCCCAATCCCCAGATCTCAACATAATTGAACATCTGTGGTCCATCTTGGAAACACGACTCCGGCGACGATTTCCACCTCCATCCTCTCTCACAGAACTGGCCGATGCCCTGCACGAGGAATGGTGTAATATTCCACTTGCTACCATTCACGACCTCTATGCCTCCATCCCACGTCGCATCAAGGCTGTTCTGAAGGCGAAAGGTGGCCCGACACCATATTAATCTGGTAAGTTGCACTTTCGTTCAGGTGTTTCCATTATTCTGATAAGCATCTGTATGTTCGCTGCTCACTGCGGAAACCTGGCGGTAACTTATATGCTCAGTGTCCCAACTGGGCTCTGCCTCACTTGTTTTAAAATAACATTTATATATAAGAAATTGCAAAGTACGTATCTCACTTTCTTCTCGTCGTTAAAAGAGTACATCCTTACGGGATAGGAAAATTGGAAGATAATTTTTTTTTAAAATAACAAGGACCAAAACATTTATTCGTCTTTGAATATCATTTTAACCGCTTGTTGGTCTTTTTAGATGTCTGTTTTGTGACCCCAAATCCTAAGGTGTTCGTCTCTCATGCGAAACTAACGCCTCAGCCAAATCACCTAGAGAGAATCGGATTTCAAATTTGGGTTCAACGACCTTGACCTGTCTGACTGTCTTTTTTTTTGAGATCCCTTGATAGAAAAGCTAACAAAAGGGTGCTTATATTACCGCTCAATTTGTCCGTATCCAGAAATCAAATCTCAGCAACCAGAAGATGTAGTGCTGGAGGTATTGACTAGACTAGTTCATAGACGCGAGAAACCTTTTGATTAGTACATTGGTTCAGTGTTGCCAACCCACTTTTTAAAAAATCAATCAATTGTTCACATTAGACTCATCTGCACCAATTTTGGCATAAACATTACTCGGAACAATAGATAAATATTTTGTTTGCCCTTCCCCAAGGACAACATTGTCAGTATTGCCAACACGCCTCCAAAAATATGAACCACTAGGTGTAGAGACGTGGTTATGGTATCGTTGGAGAGGTCTTGGCTTGACTAGTTCAAGGACACCGGACCCGTCATGATTAGGTGCCTCAAATGTTAGTGTTGCCAACTAAATATTCAAAATTCTTTTTTCCCCTTATCGTTAGACCTATCAGCACGAAACTTGCCACAAACACTATTGGACACAACAGGAATGTACTGTGGGGTTTCTGTCCCTAAGCACTCCAGTTCAGCGTTTCCAATCTTTATTCAAATAAAAAATGAATGCTTGTGAGCTTGAAATGGTTTCGTGGGACCGAGGCTTCGCGATTGTTAGTACATAATCGCAGCGCTAACTTGTTCAAACTGAGAATGGCAAATTATATCCATTCAGTTAGCTTTCTCCAATTTAAACATTCATACTAGTTCCCATTAGATATGAAGAGTTCGGGATCATAGTGGTGTAAGTCAGGTCTGCTTGAAAATATGAGTAAACGAAGAATTGAATTTATACTAAAGCCTTTATGCATCTGAGGCTCAGTCTGGAATAGGGTGGGGAAGAAGAAGACAGTCAGGGCCTATTTTTAGGTACTATCCCAGAATTTGCTTGGTATGACAGAAAAACCATGGGAAACCTCATTCAGGATGGTCGGCCGGTGGGATCGATCTCAGGACCTCCCGAATGCTAAGCCAAAGATCTACTACTGAGGCCTGGTCGCTCGGTGGAGTAAACGAAGAAACCGTCCAAGTATCTTCTGATTACACTCACAAATCTCCCCATTTTCCTTTAGAATTCGATAAAGTAATAAGTAAACGAAATATGTACATCAAGTTCAAAACTGTGAATCATTTAAAAATTGCTTACATCTGTATTCACGACGACTGACTTACACAACTATGAATCTAAGCCCTTTGTATACGAAATTCATCTCGTTGCTATGGAGTTCACCCTGACGTTATATATTGTTTTGTTTTTGAAGTACCTTTATGTACGTTAGTTATTTTTTTATATTCATTAATCAATCTATACATATTAAAAATTTTCTTTATATCCCAGATAGCACGTGAACTTACAGCAAGTTTGCACAAGGTTTGGTATAATGTCTGTCGCAAGTTTGGCATTGAAAGTCTGCAAACTTCCTGTAATCTTGTAGCGAAGTTGCTAGTTGACGTGTGACAAAGTTGATACAAACATTTCAGGGCAAACTTGCTACAAACCTTTCATGTCAATTTTTCTACAAACCTGTCTTCTTAAACGTTGGTGAGTCGACTTTCTGCAGTGGGGTTCGAACCTAGAAGTTTCAGATTTGTTTGTCGTCCAGCACTCTAACCACTACTCAATGGTTGATCTGATTATATATATATAATTTTATAAATATATATATAATTAAAAATATATATATATATATATATATTACTAGTCATTTTATGTTGCGAAGACTGTTTATGAAGTAAAGGCATGAAAATAGGCTTCAATTCAGCACTGATATAGCTGATTTTATCCTGTGTTAGAGTTATGAAGCTTGCTTCATTGACTTTTCACAAACAAGCTTCTTCAGAAAAAATCATAATGATGTGTATACGTTACTGCTCAGGTCGATGGCTTATTCCGTTTTCTGGCTTTGTACTACATACATCTAACGGGAGAAGGAAATAATGATCTAACCCGAATTGTTTAACTGGTTTTCGGGAAATGCGTGCAAATTTTGGAAATCGTGTAGAATGTTGAAAAATGAACAAGGAAGGAAACGGGAGCAAATATTTATATAAGTACAAAAACAAGTAAAGTTTAAAAAAACTGTCCAAACTTGCTTTAAACTAGCGTACTATCTGGGAAATTGGCAGCCATTTTGTTTGAGATATGGCATCGACCCCAACAGTAAAGTACACATCATAATGATTCTCCTGAGGTGACTCCATTGTGAATAATCAAAGAATTAGCACTCATGGCTCTAACACACGATCAATAAGTTATCCCAGTTTCAAATTTAAGCCTATATACATGCCTTTACTTCATAAACTCTCTTCGTATCATAAAAAAATTACTAAAATGCAAGTCTTATAGAAGATGAACATTGGAGTAGTTGTTAGAGTGACGGGAAACAAACACATCTGAAGATTATAGGTTCGAACCTACTGCAGACAGTTTTTTTTTGCGCCACAGGCTTGACTTCGCTCACCGACGTTTTAACAAGACACGTTTGTAGCAAGTTTGATGTGCAAGGCTTGTAGCACCTTTGTGACAGTCAACTGGAAATTTTAGTACAAGATTGCAGCCTTACAATGCGAAACTTGCTGCTAATTTGGAAACTTGAAATCTCAAACTTATAAACTTGTGGCAAGTTTACTGTGCTATCTAGGATATTTCAAATTTTCTTCCTTCCCAAATATATGAGTAATTCTAGTAATAAAAAAATTAGAAATACACACATACTAACATGCGTACGCATACCAATTACGTAGGCAAATAGCACGCAACTTTTCTTTCCTTTTCAAAATGGTTAAAAGTAGATTTAAGTAAATTAGATCTATAATGTCAAAGAAGAGAACTTGCGAATCCTCCTACCTTGCATTCTTTTGAACAACATGTTTGGCCCTGACCTAAGCAGTTTCTTATCTAAGAATACCAACAACGTTTTTCTTCTTTCTTTTCTTTTCTAGATTCTAGAGCGCTATCAGAGTAAGCATCTCTTCAATGCTCGGAACAGTACTCCCATCTGGTGGATAAATTTTTCGTCTTCTCTGAGTGGAGTTCGCCTATCCTTGAAAGAGAATGCGGAACGGTCTGTTTCTTATACGTAGTATTAATCATTTACATTTATTATCATTAGGGTTTGAGTCTTGATGACCAAAAATATCCCTAAATATGATATATACAATGACCCTTCAAATGTGAAAATATGACCCAAAATTTTGAAGGAAAAAAAAGTGACATACAAAATGCTTTACTACTGGGAGTAAATTTATGAAGGCGGCATGTTTGCAACCATCAGAGGGAACCTGATGTAAATATTGAATATAGAAAACCAAAACTAGACAGGATTATGGACAGGAAACTTAATTTTCTTTTCAGACTCATGAATTTTACTGAATTTGGTTGCAAAATTAATTACTGTTACGACTTATGAATATTTCATTAGCTTAACTAATGTTAGATTTTATTTTATGGGAAAAAATTAAGGACTCAAACGTAACACAAAGTTTTAAATTTGTCTGTGCTACTGATTAAGAAAACACAATTTTGCATTTCCACTTTATTGCAGTACAGCACCTAACTGCATGTTTGTTCCAGTCAGATCTAAAGGCTACTAGATGTTTGATATTTCTATCCTCCGAATTTTTGGTGAAATTTACTTTCTAGGATCTGAGTTGGAATAAAACATACTTCTTGGAAAAGATTGATTTTATTTATCATTCTACGTGGAATGACGTGGTTAGAAAAAGAATACAGCTTTTTAGATCAAAACGGAATTTGACAACTAGTGATACAAGAGGAAAAGAAAGTTTCCATCCACTACAGAAGGAGGGAGAAGGAAAACAATTTGACTTTCTATGATTTCCGTTCCTTGCTGTTGGTTCTTTCTGTGTATCTCGCTCCACTTCTTCGTGGTCAGTTCCTCAATCCTTTCCAGATATTTTTGTAGTGGGCAAAACAACAAGAACAGAAAAATGTTGGAAATGAGAATAAATTCTTATAACAATGGCCAATAAAATTACCTACAAACAAGAAAATGTTGAAAAAATGGCAACGCAAAATAAAAATAACACTTTTAAATTCAGTTTTGGGTGAAATGGTCTTTCATTATAATCGGCATCATTTTTCAAAACTTCTGAGAAAAAGATGACATTTCATTAAAAGAAAACTTTGTTAAACTTTATTTTGTATGAGCTCGTCACTATTCGGCCTACCTACAACTAGTTAAAATCCACAGACATCGCTGGCCTGAAACACACGGTCTTAGAATACACGGCTACCTGGTCGGGGACATTTCATCAAGTTCCGAGTTCTAATTATCATACTCCCGGGCAAGAGAGAAGTTCACGAAGATTATACGTTTCACTATTATTATATGAACTACTACTACTATTATTATTGTTATTATTATTACTAATAATAATATATTGTAGACTGTAGGGGCTAACACACTTGGAATACGCCACTGACGACTACCCACACCGGGCTTGCAAGATTGAGTAGAAGGTGTCGTCAATGTAAGGAGGTTCTCTAGGCAATCCGTATGCTTAAGTATTACCAAGAGAGTGACGAGGGGGCAGCAAGTTACCGCTAGCCCTTAAGCGGCAGAAGTGTAAATCCGCCTCTGAATATTCCATTTTGTAGCATTGTAAAAGTTTTGCTCCTTTGAATATAACGGTGCGAAATGGCTCTCTAAAGTCGGCGCTGATCTTGGTAAGCATTTTCAATATAATTCTCTTACAGTAATTTTCTAGATCAGGCATGTTCAACTCTCCGATCGCATATAGATCGATAGCTGATCTTTTGAGGGCCACTTTTTTTAGTATGAGAAAGAAAGTAATAATTTTGTTATAGTGGGCAAATAATTGATAATACAGGTAAAATCCCGTTATAACCAATTTTACAGAACCCACGATTTTATTTCGTTATAACGAAAAGTTCTTTGTAATGAACATTGTATTGGAGAACAAGAATTCGGTGGGGATTTCGAAGAAATTTCGTTATAAGGACGTTCGTTGTAGAGGACATTTACCTGTAATAAATTTTGGTACAGGTTCAATATAAAGGAATATATTGTACATCGATATTTTACTGTTTGCATCTAATCCCTTGTAAATTGTAAATAATTTGCTGATTCAGACTATTTAATGTAACAATAAAAACACGTTTTGTGCGGTTAAACATCGCATTACTTTTTCAAAATTCAGGAGTATTCTATGGAAATTAGTAATAGCACTCAGTAATAAATTAATTATCATTGTAATGACATATTGTGTTCCAGGATAAAGATACAGCATCTTTTACCTTATCCCAAACACTTGTGCGTACTTTCCTAATAAAGACTGGCTCTGACATATGCATCTTATGTTAGACGTCGAACCAAATCGTTTGATTTATCATATATCATATAGTTCAAGATGTATCATATAGTTAAGTATTTTATTATTCTGTAGGCTGAGTTTTGATGATTTGCCCAGTACTTTATCTACCTTATCTATAACCAGACGAATCAATGCTAACCAAACCTATAGAAATACGTAGATATATTTCTATTTCACTCGGCTGAATAACTTTTACGAAAATTATTCAAAATTTTACGTTTGCGATATTAAGTAAACCTTAGTAAAGAGAATATTTTTATGTTTCACTCATAGTCACATTATTTACGTTACATTCACTAGAACTTAATTTACTTGTGAACAGCTCGAAATTTGATCGAATTGTCAAATTTCCTAGGTATTGTGGAGTTACTTTGTAAATAGTCTTTTTTTATACTGTTTGATACGAATACGATATAACTTTTTTACAATGAGATAGCAGCAACTGCCATTTTATAATTTTCCGTGGTGAATGAAATGGAATTAAAATGCATTTATGGCCTTTAGGCATCTAAGACTCAGGCCGGGATTGGGGAGGAGGGGAAAGGATTCGGAAAGGTGTTGACCAGAGCCTATGTTGAAGGTACCATCCCGGCATTTGCCTTGTGTGACTAAGGAAAACCCTGGGAAAACCTCATTCGGAATGGTCGGCCGCTGGGATCGAACCAACAACCTCTCGAATGCTACGCTAACGCTCTACCACTCAGCTACGATGGCTCGGTGTAATTTCTCCGGGTATTATCTGTTTCTGAAATATATGTGCGAGACACCACGAGAAATTGAGGAAAGAAATACGTAAGATTTGTGTATGACATGCTTTTATTCCTCTAACTCAATTGTGCCTGATCTTCAGACAGAAGGTAAAATTTTGGCTTACAAAGAATGTCGATCCGAAGCTTGCGGATGAAGTGCGGTCTGTTTCTACACAGAATTGAATGATTTACAAAACTAACTTACATATATTTTACCCCCTCCCTCAAAAAAATGACCTGTTAAATCATTACAAGGCTGTAGTATGCGTTCACAAGTCAGGGTCTCAGGTCACACTAACATTGTGATTACGTCAAACAGTGATTCTGCCAGAATCCCCTTTTGGAGATGTCACCTCTTCAGATTCTTGCGAGCTCTCCCCAATTTTAGTTTTTTACGGTCACAAACTGATAGAAACAGTGCAAAAGTCCATTAACATCCTCACAAATTTGCCTTCCATTAGGGTGACCATTCACTCCCGGTTTCCGGGAGTTTCCCTGGCACAAGGCATTTATCTCCCGGTTATTTGTCTCTTCGATTTTCTCCCCGGTTTGAAGAATAAATATAATTCGAAATGATTTTATTGTTTTTATTAGAAATAAAGATTCGAAAACGACTTCTGTCTAGGGCTACCAGACATTTCAAGGGTCCTAATTTTGTTTTCTCTATTTTTTGGCTAAATTCTTGCACTGTGCTGTTAAACCCTGAGTTGGTGGCCGTGCGGTCTGCGGCGGTAGGTTAACGGCTCGAAGATCCCGGGTTGGAGTCTCAGCTGGGACATGGATGTGGATTTTGATTAGGTGTAAAGAGCCGAATCGTGACTGGCCGAAGTCCAAAGTTACTAGACTGACCCATATAAAAAGACGGCTCAGTTCTAAACTCCAAATGCAGAGAGTATAAATATAAAATATTAAGAATTGAGTAATCTTTTATGAAGTGGTAAATGTGGTGGTGGTGGGAGAAAGGGTAGCCACATTTACAGTTGCAACAAGGAAGAAGTGGAATTATCTCGATTCTCTACGGAATCACTGGAAAAAAATATCGTCACCTTACTTTATCCCCCCCCCCAAACACACACACACAACTAAAAATCATGGCGTAATCCCATCCAAGAGTCATGTTGTTTCGCAGGGTAGTGAGTTGTAAACTTGTTATGCTCGAGATCAAGCAGAGGATATAGGAACGTACATGTTATTCAAACATCTTCCTTGTGTGTTTACGGATATTACTTGTGGTGTCTCGTACACATTTCACAAACAGACAAATCGGAGGGAAATAGCAGTTACTGCTGTCTCGTTCGAACATTCATGTCAAAGAGTTTCTTATGCATAAATCAACATTTGCTAAGTAACTTTACAGACGACAGACTTTTCAGTTTCCAGACAGAAGATCAGCGTTTTCAAGTTGAAAACGGTCATAATATTTATTTAAGCGCTTTGAGGAATTAATTCACAATTTCAGTTGATATTGTTTTACTTATTCGTAATGTGTGAAAACAGTGATTCACATGTGTTGCCTAAATGTCTTATAATTATTTCGATTTTAAGTCTTGTGAAATTATAATTAGCAACCCCTTTCATCTTCATTTTTGTCTTAAAAGACAGCAAAGCTTGAAATATTTTATGTTTAGAAAAACAGTTCTTGTATAAAACTTTGTTACCAGTCAAGTATAGGGTGGCCAGTTGCCCTTCTTTTGGAAGGACACTCCTGATATTGAGTACTCTGTCCTTCGTTCTTCGGTACCTCAAGAAGAACATTAATGCCTCCTTTTGTCTGAAGAGAATTATATGACATCCTATATGCAGTACTGGCGAAACTTGACAAGTAAATTCTCCTAATTAATCATTTGTGAACTATTTATATCATCACCTTTCAAAACATGTCTTATTTAGGTTAAATTTTCAGGCTTAAGTCTTTAGTAGTTATTTTGTTAAGTATTATGATTTAGTCATTTGTGTATTTTGGCTATTACGAAGGGGAAATACACATACCCTATATCCTTCTTTTGGGAAATTTGGAAATGGCCACCCTAGTTAAGCATCATTTTGCAACCGAAAAATATTGGACATCGGACGAGGACAAAATAGAGTGTTGCCACCAATAAAGCACTTTGTACAAATTTAAATAAGACCCGACCCACTGACAACAACACGTTTGTACTTGTCTTCTATCGCAATGTCTGGAGTAATTGATGTAATAGTACTTAAGAGGCCTCAGCACGTACGTTTCGTGTATGTGTGTGTGGGAAAGAGTTTTCATACACTGCAAAAAATAGCTGTGTTAATTCAACAAAATGCGGTGTCCCAGCGTGACTACCACTTTTGTGTGTTAAATCAACACAATACACGGTGTTGATTTCGGTACTGGGAGGAAAAAGTTACAGATTCAACTAAAATTGAACATGGGTTGCTCAGTTAGAAGTCGAGCGTCTTACCGACTTGGCTAAATTGTCAACAGGAAAGGCACTAGATGCAAACGATATTTAATTAACAACATTTGAATTGAACGACTACACTATATTTAAACAGTGTAGGGAATCAAATATATGTTGCTGAACCCCCAAGACAAACTAAGTTACTTGCACGACTTATCCCATGGTTTAATCACTTCCTATTTGCCAATTGAGAACCGGAATTCCCATTCTTTGAGAATATTCTACTTCTATGAAAGCAAGCAAGGTGGCGAGAGCCAAACACTTGAGCAGCATTACTGCTTTCTTATAGTAACAATATGTCAAATGCTGCGCTTGCTTTCATAGAAATGGAACATATTCTCAATAAATGGGTATTGTGATCCTTAACTGACCAACGGAAAAGTGATTAAATCATGGCATAAGTCGTGAGAGTAATTTTGTTTGTGTTTGCGGTTCAACAACATTTTCTTATATTCTATATATTGTTTCAATCTAGTGTTCTTTCCGTCTGACGATTTAGCCAAGTTGCCGGTCCGGGTGGTCGAGCTGGGTCGTGCGTTGGTCTGGCGCCTTAAAGGATCTCGAGTTCGAATCCCGCTTCGGGCATGGATGTGATTTTAAATGTATTGTCCGTAGTTAGGATAAGTAAAATAAACGTGTAACTTGAAGTTAAACGAGATTTAAAAAATGTCGGTAAGACACTCGACTTCTAACTAAGCAACCCAAGTTCAAATCTCACTGCAGCCGTAATTTTTTTTTCTCCCAGTACCGAAATCAACATCGTGTGTTGTGTTGATTTAACACACAAAAGTGGTAGTCACGCTGGGACACCGCATTGTGTTGAATTAACACAGCTATTTTTTACTGTGTATATTTAAAGATACTGACAAGCAATAATGGAATTTTTGGAAAGCGGCTCCAATAGTACTTGTGAATATGTTTCAAATGAACTACCTGACATTTTAACATCGTTTATTTTAGCTGAGAACTTAGCGTAGGGGTATAACGTCATCAATTACGGGTATTCTAAGATCTCAGCTAAAATAAACAATGTTAAAATATCAGGTAGTTCATTTGGTTTATATTCCCAAGTACTATTGGAGCCGCTTTCCAAAAATTTCATTATTGCTTGTCAGTATCTTTAAATATATGAAAAATCTTTCACACATACATATATACATACATACATACATACACACACACACACACACACACACACACACACACACACACACACACACACACAGAGTAGCTATGAGAGCTGTTAACGGTTTGCAACGATGTTCGTTATGTGTGTGACTACGTGTGTTTTTGGAGACTATCCTTCGCCTCCTTCTGTTCTATTCATCCGTTTTTCTCTTTTCCTCTCGAGCGATTTTGTCCTCTCCCGCTGATCCACTTCCACTTCATTAGTTGCTATTCTTGTTTCGTAAGAGATGAAAAAACATAACTCTGGTTTTCTCCCATCTTCGTCCTCCTCCCCTCCCCTTCCTCCGAAAAATCTTTTATTTTTAAACGAGCGAAAACACCCACTCAACTAAAATATTGATGAAAGATTTAGAAAAAAGACCGTCTCTAGAGAAAAAGGGAGTAAATGACATTGTCTCAAGGTCTTACAGAGAAATATCTTAAGGAAGGTCAACATTTCCAGGCCTCTAATTCTTTCTGTTTTGGTCTTCATTTTTGTTTTGTATTTTCTTCATTTAGAGGGCGCTGGTTTGTCACCGCATTCCCAGTAATAAAGTTAATGGATTGGATGCTTATAGTTTGAGTTATGTCTTAAATCCTAGCTATTTATCTTGTTATGACAAGGACTGGAGATTTAATTCTGGCTCGTGGAGATATTTCTTTTTCGTTTCTATGGTAACGACACAAAATACAGTGGACTCTCTGTAATTCGAACTGGGATAATTCGAGTTATTTCGTAATACGAAGAGATGTTTATTCTCCGTGTAATTCCTATTAAAACTAATGTTAAAAATTCATATGTAATTCGGAGTTTTGAACCTTTTATTTCGATAATTCGAAGTCAGGATTTTATTAATTCAAAAGGAAAGGAAATATTTCTGAATTCCAGTTTCTCAAACGTTCACACCACGATTTATTTTTAAAGATGGTCCGATAGCAAACAGAAAATTGCAGTTTCAACTTGTTTACAGAGACAGCAGTAGAGAAAATTTTTGTTTGCTAGTATGCAACCTTCATCTTCCACTCTTTGCAGATGTACGTCCTTAACCAATATCCTCCAGTAGCCAGTGTTTTGTAAGAACAAAATGCGAAAGTCTTCTTAACGGCATAGACGTTCACGCAATAAATAAATTGAAGATTTTGTTAACGACGTAAGAATAAATAAACAGAAGCAAACATGAATCACGAGAAGCTAACATTATTACAGAA
>JAGDQP010021110.1:0-32222 GCA_022664845.1 Lepisma saccharinum | reverse complement strand
GCTAAGGCATACTTTTCAAATTTGAGCTGATGCAATTATTCAAACTGTGTGTCTCTGCAAAGGTAATATTACAATCCTGCGAGATAATTAAATGAAATCTGTAGACATAGTTTATTATCTGGCGAGCGTTGTAAAAGAATATCGTAAACAAGTGCAATGATCTCAAACATACAACAAGAACTAAATTCTCTGTCGCACAGTCCAATCTGTATCGCTGCGACTACATGTGATATTCATACATACTCTCGGGAATTAAGTTTAAATGTTCTGCTTCCTAAGGTTTATTTTTCGTGAGGTTATAAAGTGTGTTTACCTGTTGTGGTAATAATAAACTCCTAATAAAGGTGAACGAGTTTCATAACATACTGTCAATTGTTGCATTTCCCGCTTGTGTCAATAGATGTCTCTACTTTTAATGGTGCAAAGTTCAAGTGAGTAACTGCTTTGTATTATGCCAAATTGTTGGTTTTTGTACTGTATTATTGGCACACGATTTAAATATGTTTAATAATGATTCGTTATGCAGATTAAAGCGATTGTACAAACTCAATGGAGTATTGTAAAATGACATGTATCTGAGATGGATACAGCAGGAATGTAAATACTGTATGCAGGGTACAGCATGTACAGGGGGATATTTATACTTATCCCCTGTTCAATATATATATATTTATCTTTGCCGCCTGCGTTTATCTTTAGTTAGACGTAGTGGAGGGCTTTCCTGTGGTTGCAGAAAGGAGGTGAGAAACACTGATGCGATCACGGACACGGTTCTCTACTATTTGTTAGAGGTGTAGTCCCACTACTGGTTATACTTGAGACAATTTTGAATACATATTTTCTCATGTTCATTGGCTCTCAACGCCATTTTGAGTAAATTCCTTCTCACAATATGAATATGTTTCTCTCAATTTGGAATAAATATTTTCTCATTTTTTTAGCTCTCATAACGATTTTGAGTGATTACCCTCTCAAAATTTGAAACAAATGTTATCGATTTTGACTATTTTATCATTTTCGTAGCTCCGGTGCTACCTTTTGAGTCATTACGTTCTCAACATTTTTAGCATATGCTTCGTCACTTTTGAGTATATTTCTTCTCATTTCTGAAAAGTAGTCCCAACCTTTCTCATTTTTTAGCCGAAATTTAAACTCATTTTCGAGGAGTTTTACCTCATATTTGAGATCTTTTATCTCATTATCCGAGAAATATTTTCTTATTCTTTGAGCACCTTCACGTATTCAAAATTGAGCAAAATGTAGTCGGAGCCAGATTGAGCCCAAATTTTTCTCAAATTCGAGATATTTGTTTTTCGTTTTTGAATAAACCTTTTTAACTGTGTATATCTATAGAACACCGCTGAAACTATTCCACCGCTCGCTCTGCACTTTGCTTCCAAGTTAAAAGCTAAATTTAGCATCGTCTCAGCCAAAATTATGGATTGGCCTACTATAAGGTTCTCTTGGGATCTCAGCAACAGAATTCGTTACTATTTAATTCAAGCTCGCCATTGGGTCAACTCAGAAATTGGGAGCAACTCAATGACGTCATCTGGAATTTCGAAGACGTATTAAAATGTAGTGGATAAGGGATGGTGATAATTTCTGTACACGGCATGCGCCCTATTAAGGTCAATACGGTTTCTTCATTCTTACACTTCCTGAATATTAAATTCTTACCCCAAAATTATCCGCCTGCAAAAGTCAGAGCTTTGGCACCTATTGGAATACAAGAAGAAAGAGAAAGAGAAACAAACATAAAGAAAGTAAAGAAGAAACATAATTTCAAAAGGAAATAAACAAATAAAGAAGAGAGAAAGATAAATAAAACAAGAAACATTATTCTTACTTTCAGACTGATAATATCGATATACATTACCGGTCATATATAAAATCAGGTATTCTATAAAGTGCCTGGTGTTGTAAACAAAATAGGAAATAAAGAAACGAATATATCCTAACCTAAGCTAACCTTAACTATCCTAACCTAACGTAGAAAAAAAATTCTTTATTTTACACTGTGCCTAAAACACCAGGTATTATATAGAATGCTTGATTATGGGTATTATCATAAGGTATTGCTAAGTGAGTAAATATAATGAAACAAGTTAGCGCTGCGACTATACTCTTAATCGCGAACATCTCAAACACAACTTTGTAAAATAGATTAGCAACACTGCCAACTGGAGTGCTTAAGGACAGGAACATCCACAATAGTTTTGTTTTCTACTGTATCGAATAATGTTTACGCCAAGTATGAGGATAGTTATTTTAATGATATGGATGCAAATTCAAGAACTGAATTAATTTTTTCAAAGAAGTTAACAACGCTGAGAACTGTGGCGCCTGCTCAAGACTGTTCCGGTGGATCTGAGATAGTATAGCCAAGACTTTCCAATGGCATCTCAACCACGTCTCAACACCTTGTGTTTCATGAGATATACTTTTGGACATTGATTGGCAACACTGACAAATTAAGGTGCTTGCGAGCGAAGATAGCCACAGTATTTTTCTATTGGGTAGAAGAATGTTTATGTCACTTTTGGCAAAGATAAGTCTAATGGAACAGAAGGAATGTCAAAAATTGATTTTTTAAGAAATGGGTTAACACTGATCCAATGCCTCAATGAAGACGGTTCTGATTGATTTGACCTCGCCTTGCCGAGACCTTTCCATTGACACCTCAACCAACTTCATAGTCCAAGTACTACCCGTGTTAAAGGCTGCTGACAGACGGTTGGATTCTCCGTAATATAAGATATCTATCTACCTAACTCTATGGCTTACAGAACTCGCCGCAGTAACAAAGGTTCCCAATATCCTAGGCAACATCAATCTAATTTTCATGAGCATCTACTTCTCGAAGATCCCTTCTAATGTTGTTATGCCAACGACGTCTCGGTCTTCCCAGTGGCATCTTCCACTCCGTCTTACGAACCACGATATAATTGATTGGCATAACGATATTAGAAGAGATCTTCGAGAGGTAGATGTTCTTGATGAAAATTGGCTTGATGTTGCCTAGGATAGTGGGAACGTTTGTTACTGCGGCGATGAACTTATGCGTTCTGTAAGCCATAGAGTTATATAGATAGAGATCTTATATTACGTCTTTTCCCCCCGTCCGAGCTACATGGCCTGCCTATCTTACCCATCGTGATTTCATTATTATAATATCGGGTGAATCATACAGCCTGTGAAGTTCTTCATTATGCAGTCTCCTTCATTATCCAGAGATCTCATACCGGCCCTTATATATTCCTCAAATCCTGGTTTCTAAACATACAAATTATGCTGATCTGCCAGGGTCTTACTCCAACTCTTGCAACCATAAAATACTACCAGCAGAATAACCCTTTTGTACATTTTCAGTTTCAGCGTCCTTGATATTAATCACGAGATTATGAATTTCTTTCTGAATAGAAACATGAGTTGCCAATGCTAAGCGACATGTTATTTTGAGTGTTCTTCTAGCATAACTAGCTGTACTCGCTCAATGTTCTCAGATATTTTCTTCGTCCACATCTTAAACGCTTCCCGTTGCCCACCATTGTCTCACCCATCAACTAATTGTTTTCCCTACAGGAACTTGTTTCGAATGAGTTAGTCTCAGTGTTGTCAGATTCTTGTCAAATTTCATGTTTTTTGTAAAAAAAATTCTCGGGTTCTAAGATTTCTTAAAAAATTAATGGAAAGTTTCAAAAAAATGTCAAAAAGATGCAAAAAGATTTTGTGATTTTAAATTTTTTACCCTTTCAGCTTCCCCCCCAGATTTTCCCGTTTTCTGGGAAATTTTCCTCCACCTGACAACACTGATTGGTCTTTAAACCCTGCGGAACGCACGTCACAATTATACTACGGAGCTAATGCGTATAAAAAAACTTCATTTTATATGGGCCAGTCTAGTAACTTTTTGACTTCGGCCCGTCACGATTCGTCCGTTTACAGCCAGTTAAAATCCACACCCATGCCCCTGCCGGGACTCGAACCAGGGACATTCGAGCCGTTGGCCTAACGCCTCACACCGCACGGCTACCCGGCCGGCTAGTGCGCATAAAGTCCTCTATACAAAATATATAATAATTTTTGAAGTAACAACCACTTTGTAGCTTCTGAAGTCCAAGGTCAAAAAGACCTCACCTAAAGTCCCAAATTTTCCTTGAGCTTTCTTTTAGGGTAATGGTACTAGTTTAAAATTAGGTAGCAAAAATGCTACACTCTTTACTGATATACTTATGGTTTACCAAATCTATTTCGATCAATGGCCCACATGGATCAGAAGGGAAAAGCTGGTCAATATAGTAATGATTTGTGAAATTATTCCCAATGATACTTCAGTCTGTAGAGTAAAGACTGGAAAATAATCTAGCAAATCGTGATCGAATTGGCCTGTTTTACCTACTCTGGCCGATGGAACCTTTGATAAAAGTACATCCGGGTTGCCATACGTAGGACGGTAGGAAATATGAAATGCGGAAACTGAATAATAGTACTATAGCTACACGTAAAATAATCGAACCAATAGTTAGCGAAAACATTAATTTGTAGAGTAGAACTAGTTAATCCGTAATATTTGTAAATGTTTTTATCTTGAAACTTATTGGACAAATTGTGGAATTTGGAACATAGAATATTCAATTGTTACAACCCGTAAAATAAATTTTTTGTTGATTGAATTCAGAGCCGATCCTACAACGGGTGTCGGGGATGTCTCACCTCACCCCATTCATATTTGGAGATTCTTTATTCTTACAATTCGCACTCGACAAAGGGTCCAATTTTATTCTTGTTCTTCGCTGAATCAAATTGACATTCTCACAATTTTCGGCAAAGATTCGCGCGGAATACTTTACCAGATAAAAGAAAGTTACCTTGTCTATTCTCAAAGTCATCAGATCAAACATGCAGTTAAAAATTTCCGAAAACAAAAGCAGGTAGTGCCGATTGGGTTCGAGGGATTAAAAACAAAACAAAACAACAACAACAAAAATCGAGGTGGCAAAATCTCCAATTTCAGCTAGCCACAGAAGTCGCACCAGGACTGAAAGACAAAACATTCTTTAGTCTATGCGAATACAGTCCTCAACTCCTTTCATTCTCCTTCTATTGTGTAGCAAACACTTAAAGATTTCATAATACAAAATTTAGAATTCGTAAGCATTTACCTACAGAATGGTTCTAGAGTGACATTTTTCTTTTACAATACTCCCCATGCGCATTTTATTGTTTGTTCTATTTTTATTGTAGGTATCTGGGTACGGAATAATTATTAATACCTGAGCATTGCCGAATATCAAAACAATCTAAGCTAAAGCAAATTATTAGCATCTGGCTTAAATCAGTAGGCAAATATTCTTGATAGAAATGGAACATTTTATTTGATAGCGTGTACACATTTACATTTCAATATTGCTGTGTTGACAACATACTTATTTCATAATATAGTTCTAAAATATTGTACTAACTTTGCATACATTTCTCATATTTCAAAATATTAAGATATGAATAATCTAATATAATTTACATATATTGCAGTAACCGCATTACACAGCAAAATATGCGTATTTGTAGATTTCTCAATATCGTATCATCATTGATGAATACATGACCCAGCAGAAACTATATCCGTAAAAGAAGTAAAGTAAGAAAAGTAAATCAACGTAAATTCAATATTGTCACATGTCATCTTCATAAATTAGATCTCCATTTTTGAATCATGAACTAATTATCAACATACTGTTATGGGTCATACTTATCTATTAACAGATCTTTTCCTGCAAGTGTATCGATGTCAAATCAAGTACGTAACTAATTGTCTGTAGATTTAAACAATTCCACGTTACGAGAAGTTAATTGAGTATGCTGTCAATGAAACATAGTAAAACAAATATAGCCCTCACAAAATCGCAGGAGAAAACGGGAAAGAACAAGAAGTGTACAAATCTACAAATTGTATTTTAATTTAAGAAATTTAAAGCAATATTAAGTTTTGAAGAATATTCGAGATTACAAGCTTTAATATGTAGTCTATTTCTTCTTCTTAAATTGCAAGGAAATTTAGATGTACACTGCACACATTCTGACGATTTTGTACGAATGATATGAACTGCGTTAATATCAATAAAATGTGAAATAGATATAGTAGTTTTCGTAGTTGAGGAATACAATTATAAGAATTAATCTTATAAATATTCTTTAATTTTGACTATTTATCAGGATTAAATTTCACGTGCAATTTACGTGATTAAAAATATCCTAAACTCAAAGAGGAAAAGGTAGTAAGTAATCATAAATTTAAGTTTTTCTCTAGTACAAAAGGAAATAAACCATAATTATGAAAATACTCTACGAATCAGAAGAAAATGTGTGAAAAGGGAATCCAGTGTTCACTTTCTTTACAGCTCGGATCGATGTTAGCAATAGTAGCTGCAGAGAAGGTTTTCGCAAAACTTGAGATTTTAAAACGTTGCCAAAATATGATAGTGTTAATATTAGTTAGCCACCAGTGGTGCCGTGTTGATTTGAGGGACGTATATTACCGTATGTTAGTCATAGTATGTGGCAGATTAGCAATAGCGTATTGTGAAGTAGTTAGATATGTTTCAGCTTTATTGAGTTACAATTTTAGCATTAAATTAGTTCTTAGTCATTTTTGTAGTAGTTTAGCTTATGCAGAAACAAATTGGTAGCTAGGATTTGGTCGGATGCTGTTTTCAGGCATTGCCGATGACGTCAATATACAGTGGAACACCCCGCCCGGCGGATGGCATAGTTCATGCTATACTAAACATTCGTGTCGACAGTACTACAATATAACTCATAAACGAGGCGTACTGTCCCACTGGCTTCTTCAGCTGGGTCAGATTAAAAATTTAAAAATCGAAGTCTCTAGAGGAAACATGATCATCAACGGACAGGAAAGGCAAGGGTGTATGTCAAAGGAGATAAGAACAGAAAGAAAAGAAGACAAAAGAAAGGTAAGAAAAGAAATGAAAAATAGACCTTAACAATAAGATCAACACAGGTCATCTAGGATAAAATTAATAAACTGAGTGAGATTCCTTTGACAACACCTCAAAACGGAAAGCCAAAGTTTGGAGATAAAACTTTCTTCAAAAACACTTCACATAGGAAGCAGGGGTGAGCTGAATAAAGTAGAAAAAAGTGGCAGGGAAAGACACTGGAGAAGGACGAAGGAGAGAGTAAATAAATAAATAGAGAGAGCAAAAATATACTATAAGCGGACTACATGAACGATATGAATAGACTCCCATAAAACGTAGGTAATAAATAAAGGAAAAAGGGGTTCAACAAAAGTTTCCTCAGCACGAGCTCAAAAGCAGAACTCTGTCGCTTATATCAAGGACTTACGCAGGTAACATTGGTACGCAATGAAACACTTTAACGCAGCGCTGAATCTCAGGACGCAAGCGCTTCGACGTGACATCAGTAATCTAACAACGACTCAGAGTAACTCGCAACCGTCTTTCAGTGTAACTTTCAGCAGAGCGGACCTGTAACTAATCTATTAGCCTACTTTACGTTCAACTATCCTGACGAACATCCACTTCGGATGCCAACAAAGACTAAGCTGCTAGGAGTTGGAGTGAAACTCTTGTTCCCCTTCCCCAACTCAGGAACTGGCATTCTCTGTCATCGGTTCCACTTTTGAAGTCTACGAATTTGAATACACAAATTTAATCTTTTTTATTACACCAGAACTCGTTCATCTTAACGATTCTGCGTGCGTGGGGGCCCTACAAACTCACATTTCGCAGACCAACCGAGAACCTAAACTGTCGCTTACCATTCGATGCTTGATAGTCCCCACAAGCTCCCGTCACTGATCCCTGTGCCGGTGTGAACGATCTGACGCGGATATTTAGTAATCTAATCCTGAGCAAAGTAATTTAAGAACTTTACACCATTCCGCAGAAATAAAGTCTTGAAAGGGAAAGAAATCACAAAATAAAACTATTAGCAAAGTATGGTTAATCTTTAAGAATAGTAACTTTATCAGCACTGCTGTCAGTTTCAATTTCGGAGTAACTAATCACACTAAATCATCACAGACTTAATTCACCTATCAAATGAGCATTTTCCAGGGGTAAATCACTGCCAGAGAAATAATTACATTTTTGGCATCAGATTTATTATTTAAATGAATCACACAAGTTAGTTAGAACACATATTTCTTCCTGCAGCATGAAAGTGAGTAGACAGAAATAATTATTATGCTTGCTACAGTTTTATTATTAAGATTACACATTGCACTTATATTTATAAATAGTTTTACAACGAAAAAGCGTATTAGTAGAACATGCCAATAACTTAGAGAAGAGTACATACAGAGTACATACAGTTCCAAGACATTCCACTATTTTCTTCCCACGCAACTGAAAGCTATGGTTATACATACTTTTGTAAACTAAATATTTCCATGCACAAGATGTGAGAAATAAAACAACTCAGAATTAATTTCATAGTGGCTGACTTAAACCGAATTCATTTCATATTGCCTTGGTAAAATACAACATGGACTTTTAATTCTTTGATTTGGGCAAAAATAAAAAAGTGCTTAAGTAAACACGTAATAACAATGACAGAAGTTTCTAGATACAGAACTTCGAAACAGTAAAAGAAAATAGACTCTAGTGGTAAGCAGATCTCTTAAAAGAATATCGACATTTTAAAGTAAGAGATACATCTTTACTAATAAAGTAAACAATCTAACCTGATACATTAATTTCGATGGTACAACCTTATTTAATTAAGTTAATTTCAGGTTAGGATAGTTTACTTTAGGTCACCCATTAACATGCGTTGTTAACAATCTTGCGTGTTAGTTTAAGTTACCATTAGCCCACAGCTCTTCTGACAATAAGCAATAGGCACAAATCGAAATTTTTTATTGCAAAGCAGATTCATAGCTGTGAAGCAACAAAAACGTTGAAATACTTCTCTTCTTAAAACAGAGATTGGAAATAACTGCTGATTTAATAGAAGCATAAAGAATAGTTAATTTATTATAAATCGTTTTCTGTCTGGTGGGGAGGGGGTAACCCAGTGGTTCCCGTACTAACACTTAGCCCTTCATATTAGAAATGTACTTTCGCAATGAAAATTTAAAATAAAGAGAATACAAGCAATAATTTGAATCGCCGAACATATCTAATCAATTTGAGTATGAAAGGATTTGAAGTTCCAATAAATGCATTCACAACACTAGTAGTTTCCAGATGAAGTAAAAACAAACCAATTATACCCTCGACGACTGCTTCAGGAACTCAAAATATCACAACCAGGTCACTGTGTTTCAATTGAGGACTTTCTGAGCAAATAGACACCGCATATCTGAATATCTGGTTCCAGCTCCCACTGAAGAATATAATTAGGGCAAGTTGAAATTCCATTGCTGTAACTTCCATTTACTTATTTTCCTTCCGCAACTACTCCCACTTTAATTACAGCAAATATTAGAGCAATCGTGAACTACTACACCTCTCTTTCTATGACAGTAGTAACGGTCGTCCACCTTACGAACATGTCTTCTGCTATGACACTGGCTGAATAACTTCTGCCATCTATCGGGGCCATCCTTCTGCTAGAATTTTTACGGAGAGGAAAATAGACTGCTGAAAATATTTTTCAGTGAGAACAAAATCACTGATCAGAAAATGACAGAGCTTGACTACCGATGTCGAGAACATAAAGTTTAAACGAGAAAAATATTGAATATATATTAAATCAGCTACAGCGAAAAAGGCGCGAAAAACTAGGCTTTCCATTCGCACAGAGAAAACGTTTTAAAATCAATAAAAATTAAAGGATAAATTATAGATAGAAAGTAAAGTATCACAGAAAATGCCGCAAGGAGAAACTAAGGAAGAACAAAAAGTAATTACGTGAATATCTTCGTCCGAGGAGTGACGTAATGGAATAAAAAGTGGAACGTCAGACCTGCGGGCGTTGGGGATTGCAACAGGTTTTAGATTATGTCTATAAACTTCCGATTCCATATTCGATCTTCAGTATTAGTGCCAACCGGATGCAATATTAGTGAATTATCATTCTTCGACTTGAACACAAGTTTGTTTCTCGGATGCAAACTAATATCTTACACCTGCAAAGTGATTCAATCAGAACATTGAACATGAACCGTCCTTATAGGAAATCAATTGATAACAATATCCGATATGTGGATCAATACTCGATCACGTTATCAGAGTTTGATTACAAGTTAATGCTAAAACTTGCAACCGCCACGTGAAGTCTGTTATTGATATCACCTCACGCCATGCATTCTCGGATCAATGATATTTAAATGCCCATATGCAACTTTGGTTCAGTTACATCTATCCAACGTGCTTGGATCCGAATTCCTGCCTTGCGGAAAAGACACGTCTTGAGAAACCTTTCTTTGGGTCATTTCCACAAAAGTTTTTACACCAGATTTCGTCACCCCATCAGATAAATGAACTAATCCATATTACCTATAAAAATCCTTACTCCCACTTATCGCTCTCGAGTGTTATTTCAACCTTCGATCAGTTCAATCAGTGCTTGCGCAGTCTTGTTTTAAAAAGGAACAGTCTATCTGCGTTTTAACTTAGTCTACCAGTGCTGATCCGGACTTTGAAGTTATGCTTCTTGACACTTTGACCATTTTCGGACTTAACAAAATTCTTCTGTCATCTATCTGAAAACTATAGTTCCTCAGCAGTGGTTTTGGAGCTTAGCCAATGAAGGTCAGTCGCGCTGTTACGTGACATCCAAGAACTTGGGACCACTAACAAATTGAGTCCAAGAGACGAAATATTCTGACAGTTATGACTATCTGACTTTGTGTGAAACTGCCTCTACGACGATTATGTTGTGATGAGTTGATTTCCTCGGTTTGACTTCCGATGAACATTTTGACATCTGAATTATCCGACCTTTCGGCATAGGCTTTTGACTTGTATTATTTTTGGTCTGGTTTCACCAATATTTGGGAATCATGGGTTACTGGAGTTACTTGACATATTGATGTTGATAGGGTATGACTATTGTATCAGTTGTCAGCAGGTGAAAGCAGAGATCGGGCACATCAGAGTTACCTCGAAAGTATTTAAATTCTTCCCTTTATTCAAAAGTAAACCCGTGCATGTTATAAGGAACCTTTACTCTACCACAGCTACGCCCTGGGTTCTAAACACGGATCTGCGTGTCCCCAATTCTCAACGTAAGTATTTATTTTAGGTGACCAGAATATCTTTAACAGTATATTGATTACAGTGTGTAACAGGTTAGGTTAATTTTTGAAATCGAGTTAGGTTAAACACTCAAATGAGTACTGCGCATAAGGGCCGTTTTCTGCCCCTCAACCGATTCTAACGAAATATCCAATGTAATAAGAAGACCATCTGCGAGTTCCAATAAGTCAAATCTTATGTGCATACCACTTCCGGTTATCATGGAAAGGTGGTCGAAAATGACCACTTCCGTATTCTAATTTTATAGTGTTGATCGAAATAAATTGTGATATCTCGGGAATGGCGTAAGATATCAGATCCAAATTTTGTTTGGAAAGTACTAATATAGTAAGAATGTTTCAGTGTAAACCACAAGATCACATCTTCAACCGCTTTGGAGATACAAATTAGTTTTTCTTATGTAAACGTTCAATCTTACTTATAAAGTTGCACCTTTCTCAGGAAACTCTGTGTTGTTTAACCGTCAGCCCCCACTAGTTACAAATCGATACTTCGCTCAAATAATATCCATGTAATGTAGAAGAACATAATCAAAACTCATTTCGTAGCTGATCTGGGCTGGTGGCTACAAGAAACATTTTATACTCTAAAGATGAATATCTTTCGTCGAAGTATATGTTTGAAATTCAGCTAAATAAACAACCATTACTAAACAACATTTTGTGACAAGTACGGATATTATGAGCATATCATAATAAAAAATCCAGTTGATAACTTCAACCCTGTTTGAAATAGAAAATATTCGCTGTTTATCTCACTGACTGTAGGAACACGGACGCTGAAATAGCGGAACAACTGCTTAAAAGCAACATAAAGAAATGCGAACATGGCTTCAACCGAAAGACATTTTCGTCGTCTACAGTGACTTCTTGGATTCACTTCATCTTGTGCCTGACTTGGGTTTCCAATCAGAAATCTCCGAGTTCCTGAATTGAATTGAACTATATTTATGGCCTTTAGGCATCTACTGCTCAAACCGGGATTGTGGGAGGGGAAAGGATTTGGGAAACTGTCGGCCAGGGTCAATGTTGAAGGTGCCATCCCGGCATTTGCCTACTGAGGGAAAACCCTGAAAAACCTCAGTCAGGATGATCGGCGGCTGGGATCGAACGCACGATCTTCCGAATGCTACACCAACGCTCCTGATTGGAAACCTAAGTCAGATAGAAGTTGGAGTGAATCCCGGAAGCCTCTGTCGACGACGAAATATTTTAGCGTCCGTGTTCCTAGAGTTAGCAAGATAAGCAGCAAATATTTTCTATTTGAAAAACGGCTAAAATTATCAACTAGAATTTTTATTATGGTATGTTCATAAGATCCGTATTTGTCACACAAAATGTGGTTTAGTAATGGTAGTTTATTTAGCTGAACTTCAAATATATACTTCGACGTGAGATTTTTTAGAGTATATTTTTCTTTTAACCACCAGGCTACATCAGTTATAAAATGATTTTTGAATATGTTCTACATTACATGAAGTTTATTTGAGCCGAATATCGTTTTGTAAGTAGTGGGGGCTGATGGTTAAACACCACGGAGTTTCCTGTAGAAGGTTCATATTTTAAAAGTAAAATTGAACGTTTACATAAGAAAACTAATTTGTATCTCCAAAGCGATTAAAAACATGATCTTTTGGTTTCCACTGTAACATGCTCATTTTATTAGTACTTATCATACAAAATTTGAATTCCATATCTTACGCCATTCTCGAGATATCAGAAGTTTTTTTGAACATTATGAAAATTAGAATCCTGAAGTATAAAATGTTTATTTTAACCATCATCCACCATCAGTTACAAAATAATTTTTGAATATGTTCTACATTACATGGAGGTTTGAGCGAAGTATCGTTTTGTAACTAGTAGGGGCCGATGATAAAAGAATACAGAGTTTCCTGGGAAAAGTGCATTTTTTATAAGTAAAATCAAACGTTTGCATGAGAAAACTAATTTGTATCTCCAAAGCGGTTAAAGATACGGTCTTTAGGTTTACAGTGTAGCATGCTCATTATATTAGTACTTTCCAAACCGAAATCTTTATTTGATATCTTACGCCATTCGTGAGATATCACAATTTATTTCGATCAACACTATAAAATTAGAATACGGAAGTGGTCATTTTCGACGAGCTTTCCATGATAACCGGAAGTGGTATGCACATAAGATTTGACTTATTGGAACTCGCAGATGGTCTTCTTATTACATTGGATATTTCGTTAGAATCGGTTGAGGGGCAGAAAACGGCGCAGTACTCCTTTTGCATACAAAAATTAAGTTAAATAATATACAAAAAACGGTTTGCATACGAAAATTGGGTTAAAAGAACCCGTATAATGTATTTTGTTAATATAGTATGTGGTGTATAATTAATATGCGATGTGTCCCTTACATCAATTACGTACATGTTTTCAGCTATCATTAGTAGCTAGCGAGATATAACATCACAAGACTGGTTTCTGGTAAACAGCTTGCATGAGTATTAAAATTCATTAAAAAAATCTGGAAGTGATAAAAGTGATGCCAAATGGATGGACACTATTGCGTCCCTGACCTTGATGAGGTGCTATCCCGACATTTACTTGAATTACAACGTTGTATGTATTTTGAGGTAATCCAAAGAAAACGTTTTAGGATGACTGACCCCGTCATTTGAACTCGGATGTAAACATGGAATTTTATCCTATTCAACAAATTACGTGGCTCTGTCCGATAGTAATGCCTCCTATTTTTTTTATCGTTGCAGATGAGTCAGAACCGGACTTTGGTACTGTTGTAATTAAGGTTGAACCCTCCTGCTAATGTCCTTTTCGTTTGGGTTTCGTGAGATAACAGCTTAGCAGCTATTATCGCGCCAATAGTTCGAGTGGTAACAGCTTAGCAAGGACAGTAAAACAGCAACGCCCAGGATGTGGTTAGTCGTCAACACCATTTTTGTTACTGGTGAACATTCACATTCAACTGGCTGACATTTACGGTATCGTATCCATTCACCTTTAGCGAGCGCCTATGGATGTCAATTGGGTCGATTTGTTGGCCAGTGAGAAATTCAATAAAAGACCTATGTTTCTAACGTGCATCTATGTCAGACGCCATTCTGATAGACGCCTGCTGCTATCTGTAGCGCGACAACTAAACTAACAGGATCTTCGCGGGAGGGTTCAACCTTTACTACAACACCACTAAAGTCCGGTTCGTGCTTCACTTGGAACGATAAAAAATAGGAGGCATAATTTCGGAACGCACTAATATAAAGAATTATATTATTATATATTCTGTCTTTCGTTATCCTTTCAATATTTACACTTCCTTCTTTCTAGAAATCGATTTGTAAGCGAGTGATTTGAAACCGATGGTGAGAAAGGTGTCACTCGAAACGCGGGTACTCGTTCATCGTGATCTGCGAACAGGGGAATATCCAAGTTCTATCTTTACAATAGAACATGAATGCTAAAATAGTATTTTAAGTACTAATACGAAATTGAAAATATAAAATTTAATGAAACCACATTTTGCACAATAAAGCCCACTGCGCTGGGGTTTTAATACCCCTATGAGGAGCGACCATGTTACCAACATGGTAGCGTTACATATTACATATATATGTATGTAACATAATTTTCTACACACGGTATTTTATGTTTGCTTCACCCCAAAATAAATTACCAGTCGAAACTACCATGATTGAATTATTTTATTAATTTACATCTGTTTATCTCCTCTTGTAAAAATTGTTTCCAAATGTTGTTCACTGATGTGTCTTACGAACTTCAACGTCATATTTCAATTTGCTTACATTAAGACATAAAATTAAACGAAGTATTTACGAAGCTTGTAGCAAAGAATTGTGGGAAAACGTTCAATCATTAAGTGACTCGTGGTCTATTGAATGCAGGCAATTTGCAGCCGCTATTCTATACACTGCCTATGAAACTCAATAAAAGAAGTTCTATTGTTAGGCTCGGGATTTGACGGATTAATATTTTTGTTATTAAGGGAGCAGTAGAAGAAAGGAAGATGAATGGTTACCTCCGTTTGCTGATGATTTTGATACTTGTAATTTGCATACAATACACTAACGTAATTCTCGAAAACGTAACACATGAGTTGTGTGCTGCAAATCATACCAGGAACTGTTATACATAAATATACAATAGCACATTATTACCATAATATATCATATAAAGTAATATTTATAAAGAGTAGTAAATGATTTTTCATTTAGGGTTATTGAAATCATTACTTTTTATATTTTTCTTACCACGGCCGACCATCCTGACCAAGATTCTCAAGGATTTTACACAGTTTCACCGTGCGAAAACGGGTTGGTACTTTATGAAAGGCCTTGGATAAAAAACTTCCCTGTTCTCTACGTATTCTATTTCGGCCTGAGCCAAAGATACCGAAAGGTCATCAACACAAATCCAAATGTTAATTTTTGAGGTAAATTTGATCTTACATACAAACGCACGTGCACGCTCGCTCGCGCGAAATAAATTAAGTAACGAGTTTTTTTCTGAATGTTGTTTATCTACTACTGATGGAACAGCATAAAGAGAGAGGCATGTTCGCTGTATCATATGACAGTGCAAAACCTTTGTTTTAAAAATTCATTGTACTCTAAATGTTCCTGACTCGAAATTGTAGTATTCTCCTATCTCATCGAAAAGATTGTTGGATCTATGATTTGGCAACTTTGAGAATTGCAGCGAGGTGCGTTTTTTTAAAATCCGAATATGTTATTTACAGTCTTGTTAAATTATATATTATAGTACTATTATTACAAATACGTAATATCTTAGTTATGAAGTCTGCTGCTTTTGGGTTTCTGATTCGACATAAAGGATTCTTATGAGCACTTGGGAAATATGGTCTTCTGGTGTGAATACAAGAAGATAAGTATATATACGGTAGTTATTGAAGTACTATGATATGTATGTATTTTATGGAAGATGCCTTTCTGGAAGTTGTTGCGTACTGGTTCATGAACATAGAGAACATTTACCTCCTGATGTTTAAGTTGGAATCTGAATTGGTCGTTGATAGTACAATTATGATAAAGTGTTACCAGTAAATGATTGCTAAATAAAAATATTATGATCCTGTATATTTATGAATGTTTTTGGGTTATCTTTAGAATAATGGCCTATTTTGGATCTGGTTTAGTACATGATCTTAAAATCAATTCTCGCTAACTATGACATCTACTACCACTCATACAAAAAACACGACAGACATGGCGCAGTCATCGGCAATGTTTGAGGCTGATGCGCTTCAACGATTGAAAGAAATACACGTCATTCAGAAAGTTAAAGTTAAAATGAGAATAGGTATGGTTTTTCTAAAACAAATGTTATGCTTTTGGTTATGGAAATTCTGTAATTGGTTGACAAGAATTGAAGTAATACTTTCGATATAAAGATGCAAAAGTCATCAACGTCCAGGTACAGCTTTAAACTATGTTACCAATGTAGTAATAAGGCAAGTATGCATACATTTGTTAAAAGCAGGAGGAAAAATTCATCTTCAAGGGTTATGTTAACTAAACTGCAAAATATGAAGGCAAATGGAGTTGAAAATATAAGTTTGTTATCAACTGGTTTGGTATCAACTACAATGCTTTTAGTTACTATTAGTTGTGAAAATATATTAATTTAATTGTTAGTAGATAAGGGAGCTTCAGTATTTATATCAGATCATGTTTTTATACTATATCTTTTGCACACAAATCTTTTGCAATCTAATCGTATTTTTACAGGTGCTTAAAGTAAATATTTAACAGTTATCGGTGCTATTTTAGTAGTGGTTTTTCATCAAGAAGTCAGTCACCTGTTAGAATTATTATTATCAATCATAGTAAAAACAAATTATATCATTCTATCCTTGGGAGCACTTGGTTAGCAGTAGTTTTGTCCAACTGGAAAAATAACATATTGTTGTCATCACTAAATGACAATTCAAGGAAAATATTGCAATTAAGTACTCCTTTGCTAGATGGTACAGCACGTTTATTAAATAAATATCAAGAGGTTTTTAAGAAAGATATCTCTAATCCAATTCAAGGATATAAAGTTCGAATGTCTCTAAAGCCTAATGCAACTATCTATCTATCGTAGATATTACGAAATTCCATTTCATTTAGGAGATTCTGTGTTGCAGGAAATAAAAAAATTAGTAAGGCTAGGAGTACTAATTTCAACCAAATATATAGATTGGGCTACTCCTCTGGTTGTGGTTAGTAAACAAGCAATGAGATTAGGCTATGCCTTGATTTAAAAAAATACACTTAATAAAGTCTCGTAGAAGTTGAATTATCCTCTGCCTAAAATAGAGGATTTATTTCATCGGATACATGGAGCGGCTTGCGTTACTGTACTGGACCTCCGTAGTGCGTATTTGCAACTTGAATTGAACGAAGATTCACAGAGATTAATGGAGATTACTACATCTTGGGGATTTTTTCAAAAAAGATTGCCTTTCGGTCTGAACAGCTCTGCCCAAATCTTTCACAGGATCAAGGATGATGTTTTAGGGCATTTAGTTGACGTCATATGCTATGTAGATGATGTGCTCATTTTTAGAAGAGATAAGTCAGAATGTAAGCATAGGCTAGAAGAAGTATTACAGGTATTCCAAAAATATAACGTAAAAGTTCGAAAGGATAAAAGCGTATTCTTCCAAGATGAAATACTGTACTTGGGTTTCATTGTAAGTAAGGAAGATATCAGTGTATGCCCAGAGAAAATTGCCCCTATCTTAAAAACCCCAGAACCACAAAATATAACGCAACTGAAGTTATTTCTAGGCACGTCTGCTTATTATTATAAGCGTGTTCCAGGCTTGTCTATGAGAAGTCCAAAATTATATGAATTATTAACCAAAGGTACTAAGTGGCAGTGGACTAGCAAGCATAAACAAGAATTTAAGTCAATTAAGAAGGAATTAGAACAAGCTTTAATTTTACAGCCTTTCGATCAGAGTGCTGAAATTAGTGATTACTACAGACGCAAGTCCAGATGAAGTTGGGGCAGTCTTATTTAACAGAGTCTATGGTAAATTTGTTACAGTAATGTGTGTGTTGGGTACGCTATCTCAGCAGAAAGAATGTATGCACAACATGACCATGAAGCCCTTGGAGTTATTCTTTTATTGAAAATGTTCCATAAATATATTTATGGTAAGTCTGTGACATTATTAACCGACTCATTGTCAGTTAAACTTATTTTTTCTGACAAGTCGATTCCTGGAACTACATCGCCACGCATGCACTTTTTGCATCAATGTATGTGCCATTTCGAGTACACAAAGTCAGCTGAGGTTGCAAATTTCCTTTCCAGAAGGCCTCTAGAAAATAATACAGGCGATAGTGATATTTTTGCTGAATATATAGCAACGGCTACTAGTCATTTGTTGATTCATAGTCAAATTAAAGATGAGCCTAAATTTGACAACTTATATAAACTATTAATTGTTTGGATTTTAAATGGTCGGCCAAACAAGGTACCTCAGCAATATAAACATTCTGAGATTGAGGCTTATTTTAGAATTAAACAATATCTTATAGTCATCAAATGTTGTATATGGTGAGGAAATCGACTGATTCTTCCACATTCTTTAAGATCTAGATATTTAAAACAGTTACATGTCTATCATTGGGCATCCAAAAATGATAATAAGATCTAAAGAAAATGAATGGTGGCCTAATATCGATAATGAAATAAAGTTGTTAGTACAGGAATAAAGTTGTTATGTGATACATACAAAGCAATGAGTAATAGTCCAGTAAAATCTCCTTTTCACTCTTGGCCAGTAACGAACACATCTTTTCAAAGAATTCACTTGGATCACGGTACATGGAGAGGTCATTATTTTTTAACTTGCTCGGATTCCAAGTTAATAGCTGCTTGGCGGGTTCTTTGTCCCGGCCTTAGTCCCTCACTATTATTTTTCTCTCTTTGGTTTCCAAATGATGTCACTTTAAATTCAGGTTTGGTGATTGCTCGACAGGTGGCATTATGGTTTCTTGCAAGTGTTTAAGTTCAAAGTCTATTCTTGGCATAATTTCGCTGTCTTTATGATTAGATTTCTTTGGTGTTGCCGTATATAGTCCTTCCTTACATTTTAGATCTCTGTTTGTCTGACTGCTTTAGTGTTATGTATTTTAGTATGCAAACTAGTAATTTTTTTTATTTTGAACAGAAATCTAGTAATTTGCGTCTTTTCTTACAGTTTTACTTCGGTTTTCTTTTTCTTGCGTTTGTTTTCATGGTTTTAGTTAGAGTTCGTTTCGATATACTACCGGTTTTGAGTGTCGGGATTAGATCGTCGGCCATTTTCTCCAATGGCGTGTTAATGATTTCTGTCGTCGATGAAGATTTACAAATACAACTATATTTTAGTTGTCCAACGCTTTTCAATTATAGTAAAGTAAGATAAGTTTATGAAAATGATTTTAACGTAAAAATCTTCGAGGGCTTTGCTTCAGTTTGAATAATTTCTACAAAAGGGAATAGTTAGGCTTACGGCAACATGTCTGACTTCTTCAACCAGTTGCAGAAGCTTTTGAGATCCGGATTTATTTTGTCAATCTTCGTAATTGTAGCAGTGATTGAGTAGAAATTTTGATTTCCCGGTGTTCTTAATACAACTTACGAAAGTTTTGTTGTGAAGTGGAAAGATCTGCTATGGAGTACTAAAAATGTCTTCTCCCCGCTCTGATGGTTCATTTTTGTCAGGACTTGTGTTATGGATCTTAAACCAAGTAAGTCTTTTAATTGTTAACTTTCGTCAGCTCTAAGAATTAAAAATGCATATTACCTGAAGTTATCAAGCTGGAAGATCGCATTTAATGTAATATAAAATTTTATTTTTGGACTGACCTAAATTTTTCATTCGTAATTTTGGCAAATATTCTGTAAACTTTAATTTTTACATTTTCGTAAACAAATATTTCAAGTAAAAGTTTTTCGACGGTGGAATTTTGTTAACTGATGTAAATATGTGTTTTGTCTTCGTGGAAAAATAGATATTTCTTCCCCAACCTGTATCTTGGAGTTAATTTGAATTTAACATTTCGGGGAAAGAATGACTATAACTAACTTTGTGTTGCTTAAATTGTCATGTTTGTACCCGATGTATATAACTGACGATCTCAGCCAGTCGTTATCTGCGCGTTGCAGAACAAATTTAGGTCGTTTTATAACTTTAAATTATGCAACCGCAAATAACGATTGACTTGCAAATATTATATGTCCTCAGTTCAGTATATATATTAAATATTACATATATAGGCAATAGCCTCAACTTGTGCCTATTATACTGCTTAACGCCATAGTTATCTAGTGGTTTTGCAACAGTTTTCGCACGTGAACTTCTGATTTTTGCAGTAGTAGTAAATTTTGCATCTTTTGGCAACATTGGGTTTTAAGTATAAACGCTTGTCATTTTGTTTTCCAACCAAAACATGACTTTTAGCTAGCTATTTGAGGGGTTCGTAAAATCCTGTTTTTTTGCAATGCTTATAAATTTGAGGTAAGCAGAATGTAAAGACAAAGTAAATAATTTCTCAAATATTCTTGCTGTTAATGAAACTGATTTTTTTATGTTCTTGAACTTCGAAAATAAGTAAAGAATGATAAAAGTTTTTTGACTCATTATAACTAAGTTTTTCCATCAGCTGTTTGTTTAGTTAGGAACCAGTGAAGTAAAAGTAGTTTTTCTCTAGACTTAATAAATAGCTGTTAATTTCGTCGAAAGAGCAGCAATACACTGGTACCAGGGTAATTGACAACACAGTCTTTTAAATATGTGTGCATAGTTATCTGCATTTTACAAAGTGAGTTATTTCGATAAAGTCTGGTAAATATTAAGAATAACAGTTCCTGAATTAGCATTGCATTGTTGCAATTTTATTTCTACGAGGTTTGGTTGTGTATTCGAGTATACAGCTACAGAGATATTTTCGGGGAACAGAACATACTGTACGTGTTTATGCGAAATATATTATGAAGTAATCCCTGGAGTGATTATATTGCCTCTCAGGTGAAGTTGTGGTTTGCTCGCAGTAAGCAACTTTGTGCTGCGTTGTAAGAATAGTTCTGTATCGACGTTCGTTTAAGTACCAGTAAGTGGACATTTGTGTTTTTGTATCAGAGACTGATTTTGTTGAAGTAAATACCTTTCCAACTATCTGTGGGCTCTGATTGTTTGGGCCAGTACTGGTGCAGGTAACTGTAAGTTACTTTTTTCGTTGCGCCATTCTTTTCTTTTCACCTCAGCATTATTTTATCAAGTGCAAGGTATAAAACCGCTCTCTTGTTTTTTTTTCGTAGGTGGTGGTTTACTGGTGCCTGATTCACCTACTACCAGTAGTGGGGCTGTTAACCTTATTTAGATTTGCACTGTTTCTTTCTTTGATCGGACATCATTGGCCCCGTGATCCTCTTTTGGGACCGTGACATCTAACAAAGGAAACATGCAGTAAATTAGAACAATTTTTCAAACCTTATAGTTATCCAAATACGATCGTAACCGATAATGTCCACCTTTTTCTGGCGAGCTCTTTCAACGTTACTGTGTACAAAGGGATATACAATTAATACACTCACCTCCGTACCCCCCGCTAGTGGTGGGTTATCGGAAAGAACAGTGCAAACTTTAAAGAAAGCTCTCAATAAAAATGTTTGCAAAACAAAGGTGAATTAAACAAGAAAAGTATGCAGGTTTGGTTGGATGAGATTCTATATTCTCTTAAGGTTACATCATCTACGGTTAATGGAAAGTCTCCTTTGTCTTGTATTTTAGCTAATACACCAAGAAAAAGGTACAATTGAGGCGTCCATTTCCAGACTGGTCCTTGTCAAAACACCATAAATGTTGGGAAATTGACAAAAACACTTGTTATACACTTCTTATTTTTCAAAGTTGTGCAAATGTGTAGCTATAAAATATCTTACAAATTGGAGGAGTTATTAATTTATCAATATTTTACCTTCTTGCAAAAGGATATTGGGAAAAAGGTAAAACTATATACAATTTTTACTGTAAATTAGGATTTTTGCTTTAATTTCCTACGATAAATAATTGATTCGGGCGGGTTGGAATCGCAATATCTTACAAAAGTATTAGAAAAATGATAAAATGAGCTCAACAATGGCAATATCTCAATTTTACTTTTTTAGACAAGGACTCGTTTGGAAATGGACGCCTCAATTTAATTAAAATGAAATCGCCAAATAATCTGTCACAAATGGTTTATAACCAAACCTCTACGAACAAAAAGTTTGGGTGAATAATCATGTTAATAAAATACCTAAATTCCTACAATGAACATTTGTAAAAGGATTAGGTATCAATACTTATTTGGTATTAGTAGATGGTATAAAACATGTTTATCATAGACACCAGATAATTTTCACCAGTCTATTAATGAAAAATCTTTATATGCTTATGCTTCTTTACCAGATACAGAAGAAGATAAACTATCGCATTCTAATGATACTGTAGCACAAAATGTTTTACAACGAAAGTCAAGTAGACTTATAAAACTTCCTAATTGGTTCCAAGACTATGAAATTTATGTAATTCATAAAAGGTGAATCTTCATTACAGTGAAGTTTAGGTTGCATGTGATTAATTCGCTATGGTTATGATTATGGAACAATGATTGGTTTACTTTAGATCTGGTGAAAATGAATAACGTTGGTACTTGAATTAATAATTTAAAACACAATGCGTTTAATGTTTCATGGTGTAATCATTGGAACATTGAAAGAACTTTTGCGAACATTAAGTGGATGTCAGTGAAATAACCTACTGATAATACTTCTATTCTGGTAGTGTTTCATGGAAGAGTTATTGGGCATTATCGTTTAATTATGTTCATTGCTGATGACATGGTATAAAATATTACATTTTCATCATTATTATTCCAGTTAAATGGATGGAACTTGATCTAATAATAGCTAAGGGTTTGGGATAAACTACTCGATTCTCAACAACATTATTCCAGTAAAGCGAATGGAACTTATATCGGGTTCATACACTATATGCACAAAATTGTAATGTACATTGTTTCATTTTTAAATTTGGTGTTTTATAAGTGATATTAACAATTTATCACTTACGCGAGGAGCACAATATTCAGTTGCCTGTGTATTTTTTTTAGATTGAGGCTCCAATTTCTTGAAAGGTGGGGTGTATTGTAGTATTCTCCAATCTCATCGAAAAGAATGTTGGATTTATGATTTGGCTACATTGGGATTTGCAGCGAGGTGCGGTTTTTTTCATATCCGAATATTTTAGTTACATTTTTGTTAAAGTATATATTATTGTACTATTACAAATGCGTAATGTCTTAATTATGAAGTCTGCTGCTTTGAGGTTTCTAATTCGACATAAAGGATTCTTATGAGGACTTGGGAAATGTGGTCTTCTGGTGTGAATACATGCAGATAAGTATATATACGGTAGTTATTGAAGTACTATGATATGTATGTATTTTATGGAAGAAGCCTTTCTGGAAGTTGTTGGGTACTGTTTCATGAACATTGTGAACATTTACCTCCTGATGTTTAAGTTGGCATCTGAATTGGTCGTTGATAGTACAATTACGATAAAGTGTTACCAGTAAATAATTGCTAAATAAAAATATTGTGATCCTGTATATTTATGAATGTTCTTGGGTTATCTTTAGAATAATGGCCTATTTTGGATCTGGTTTAGTACATGATCTTAAGATCAGTTCTCGCTAACTATGACATCTACTACCAATCATCTATATAAAAACACGACGAAAGTAAATATCTAGTATTTATTTTGATAACTTAATTTGAAGTTGTCTATATTTACACTAAAGCTGACGGAAGTCGATCGCTGATGGAGTCGTTTGCTATAAAGACAGAAGGGTGGTACAAAAAGAAACACCCAGTCACTGCCCCGCATTTTGAAGTCGTTGCTAAGCAACCCTCCAACATTGCTAAAGTTTTTTCTTACATTTATTACGCGGTAGGTCGTTCAGTTTGTTTGACAGGAAATGTTGAAGTGTTGTGTGGAAGTAATTGTACACAAATAATTAAATACCTCCCCTCTGTGCCTGAGATAAGAGGTTTTGAACTTTATTCTGGCTCAGCAGACAGAAACAAAATAATGTGGCAACACTGCTGATTTCCTTTCTCTATCGCACAACGAAGAGTCAGCGATGAACTACCACCGGTCGTACTTTAGTAATGTTATACTTTGGATCTTATAATATTCATTTCAGCTTAGGTCATGTGTTTGAGTGCAATAGTTTGATGTTTAGCGGAAGGGAAGATGTTCGATAGAATTATGGGTATTATCTTCTGAAAATTCTATGTCACGATTGTGCTTATTTCTTTGTAGAAACGGAAGAATATTTTATTGGTAATTAAATCGGATTTCATTAAATTACTTGGATGTATTTTAAATTAGTTATTTTTAAAGGATTTGAGTTCGATCCGACTGATTTAAGCTATGAGGGAAGTGACAGAATTCGTGGGTTAAAACTTGCAATTCTGATCGCTAATACGTTTAAATTATTACAATAATAATAATATTAACTCAAGTTAGTAAATAACTTAGGCTTTGTATATCAAGGTACACAATATTCCCATTTTAATTTTCTTAATGAAATTTAGAACGAATATGGCTGTGCATTTCACGTCATTAATCTGTTCAGAGTTAAACTAATTTCAAATAAAGTTTGGACTGAATCTTCTTAGGTATGTGTTTTTGTTTATTATAGCATATCTCTAAGCTGTGGTGCGTAATAAACAATATAAATTTTCGGTGACCTGTTAGCTATTTTAAACTTTAAATACGTAGAGAGCATAAACTTAAACTTAAATACGTAGAGAGTATAAAGCAGTGATTCTCAACTTTACGTGTTGCGGAAAACGTGTTGAAACGTGGTGAATTGTTAAATGTGCCGCGAAACTTCTGAGTGTGAGGTTTTGCTAACTAAAGCAACTCAAATAATTTCACTCAATATATTTTTTAAAGGAACAAGGCAGGCTTAACGAGCTCAAGACCGAGTTCGTGTCAGGTCATATGATGAACTCGAGTGAAATTCGTTGAAAACCACTGGTAAAAAGACGTCAGCATTATGGAAAATTCTGACATTTCTATTCGCCTATTTTAACGCTAACATGATTCAGTACATTAAGTACGCTGGAATTTGTCATTCGGCTCGATTTGCTTGCCAAGTTTGATATTTTTGTGCAGACTTCAAGTATTTGGTGGGCATAATCAGGAAAAGTTGGGTGCTAAATTTTCCGCTTTCGTTTCCACATTTTTTCAATATGGTGGACATAAATTTCATGCATTCTGCACAATCTAATGTACGCCCTTCTAAATAAATATTTTTTTCTTTAATCTTCTAAATACACCCATAAAACGCCCAAATATTATCTCATAATTGTTCTGAAGGTCTTGCAACCCTTTTATGTATATTTTTCAGTGTGGGGTGAGACATGGAGCCAGAGCCTTCCATTAACACCAGTTCAAGATTCTCTATTCATTTAAGGATGTTTCCCCACACATACGTTCTTTCCATGATTCGTATAGTAAAGTCGACCGCTGTATTCGTGTGCTCTGAGGCGCCAGACCAAAGTCTCCAAGGTTCTAGGTCCAAATCTCGGCGGGAACATGTGGATTTTGGAAACTTAACAGTTCATGGAATCGTGACGGACCCAAGTTATTATGACTAAAATGGCTTAAAAATACAAATTTTACCAAAGTTTGTTTGTGTATAGATTAACATCCCTTATGTATATACTGGTTTCCTGTCTGTGTGGTTGTTTGATTGTGGTATTTTCTTACTATTTAGTAGCTCAAGTATTTATCTATTTTGTGTATGGTTGTGTACATTATGTGTATGGAAGACTATATAACAGACCGCTTATTGTTTTATGAATGTGTGTACTAATTTCACCTAGTGAATTTAAATGACTCAATTTAGGGATTACTCTATGAGTTTATCCTAAGCTATCCGTATCTTAATATGTGGGAGATATATCAACGGCGAAATGGTCACACAAAACACCTATCAACTCTTAAGTTATCAGATCGGTTAATATGTGGGAGACATATCAATGGCGAAATGGTCGCACAAAACATCTATCATCTCTACGCCATCCGTATAGGTTAATATGTAGGAGATATATAAATATAGAAGTGGTCACACAAGAGAACCATCAACCCAGCTTCTGTAGCTTTATGACGTGATGATGATGTTCTTCCATTAAGAAGGTTTGTATCCTGATGGTTATGGTGAACAACTAAGTGTCGTCCATCGAATGGAAATGATATTAACCAGTATATTCACTGTTAAGTTTAAAAAGCTATTCACGTTGAATGTCACTGCTCTTTCTCCCAAAACTATGAAGCTATAAATAGATATTTACTTCTGTTCATTCTTAAAGTGGATAAAATCTTAGCACTTCTCATGTATAGAGTGGGAAACTGAGCACGGTTAAAAACTTAAAACTTTCTTTCTGAAACACTTTGTGAATATTATATGAAACATCGCTATCGTGTATTCAATATACAATCTTTTCCGGTCAATAGACAAACATGCATTGAACAAGATTTTCTAACTTCATTTTTCGAAGTCAAAGTTCTTAATTCCCTTACAATATTTAATGTTTAAAAATGACTTCAATAAACGAACTTCACTTCCTTAACGGCATAATTATATATATCTTCATTTAAATCATAACTTAGACGATTTGAATCAGTCTGCTTATGAAAGAGTTCAAATGAATATAAGCGACCTAAATCTTAAAGATTCTTTATCTTATTGCACATTTGTTGTTAAGTATTTCAACGGCAAATGTAATACACCCAACTAACGTACCGAATCCAATTATAACGAAACATGCTCCAATATTTTCTAGTGTTAGGCTTTCAACTTCTCTATTGCAAGGATCTTCACAATCACTGTCGTCTTTTGAGTCTCTTGTAACATCCAGAATCCATTTCTGAATAAAACCTGCTTGATGCATTCTACTTATAAGAATGTTAAACCGTGAGGTAAATGGAGAATCTTTTGGTAGTGGAATCGCCATAAGGCGATTTCCAATTTTTTCCTCCACCATGTGAAATGGTGGTGTACAACTTAAACATTTATGCAATTTGAATCCATAATATTCCAATATCTCATCTGGACCTACAATTGAAATATTTCGATTTTTCATTAAATACTTAACATTGTTCTCGTACTCAGTAACTATTTTGTATCTACTATGTAGTGTCCATAGTACATCATCCGAAGAACTGTTGAAGATTTTCGAATAGCTTCGAGGGCCTCTTAGTTCCATCTTAGACTTGATAAGTCCTTGTAGGGAATTTATATCAGGATAATACTTCAGAACTGTTAATGTACTAATAATTCCTCCTTGATACAGTGATGTAATAACTAAACTATAGTATATCCATAACAGAAAGATGATTCTTACTATATTAGTTTTTGGTTGTTTAACTGAAACCTGTAGAAAAGAGGCCCATAAATGAATGAATACTTCTGACGTTTGTTTACTGTCAACTCGTACCAATCTCATCAGTTCAAATACTACTAAAACAAGTGCTACTAGGGTGAACGTAGCAATGATGAAGTACCATACTTGAAGTTCAAAGAATAGCACCAAAGCTAAACCTGGTGGTATTTGCTTTCCTTTAGGCACCATAAATGATATCTTTGGTAGAGATATACAGTCCGAATAATCAATTACCTCATTTCTTTGAAGTGTTATTGCTAAAGCATTCTCAGTAATATCAACTTTTTTTCTGACAAGATCACCCATGAGATACGTCCATGTTCCATTCACTGCCCTTTTACCAATCTTATAAAGTTCATGCGTTACCACTGTTTGTGTTTCAAAATTCATATATTCTTTTAATGTTCCCTGAATTATTGCAGAGTATCCTTCGGCTTTCAGTTTGCGAAAAGTGGAATCAACCCTAGTGACACGAAGTACAGGCAAAGCATCAATTTCCATTGCAGCTGTATATAGAACATATTTATGCAGATTGCTTGTCTTCATACGAGAGTATCCGTACTTGAACACTTTACTACCTTCAGCTAATCGTTGTAACTTTACAACGTTCATGTACGTTATGTTCGTGAATGGATTAAATGATGATAAAGTAACATAACTATTGATCATATCCTGATAATGCACGTTTTCTGTCTCATTAATCTCAATGCCGATAACAGCAACGTTAATTACTCTTGCCTTCCAAAATTGTTGTAAAATGTTTGTTACATCTGACTTTACATAATCATCCTTAAATATCATGATTACCATGAAATTAGCTCTGTTATTCCAATAGTATTTATTGTAACGTTGTAGTATATTATCTACAGACTTTTCTCCTTCTATAATAACAAATATGATATCACTGTCATTAAGACCATGATCTTTGATCAAGATATTTGAGGAAGAAATCCTCATGTTATTTATTACCAACACTGAGAGTGAAATCTTCTTCATGATTTCCTCAGCTAATGCAACACTGTATTCTTCACTCACCGTAAATAGTAAAACAGCAAATGTAGCTTCTGGGAACAACTTGGAGCATAAAGTTGATAAGGAATTAGACAGTTGAAGTGCATAAGTTTGGAAGTTCATAATATGGTGATTTAATATTGGCTCTTCTTTGTATCCATAGAACGAATGCATCATTAGATAAAGAATAAATACTTCCTTCCTCTTCATTGTCTTGAATTTCTATTTTATTTTATTTCCTTAACAGTTGATAATTTTACGTTTCTGGTACTACCTGCAAAGAAGTAACCAAAACGATTAAAACTTACATATATTTATATCATACTAGAACCATGAAACTTTGTTAATGATCAAATAATATGAATGTAAAAATTCCTTAAATTTTCAAGTGTTATGGTTGTCTGCTTACAGCCATAGTAATATATTACAAGAGTTAATCCAGCAGTTAGACAAAAGTGGTGTTCTATTTAGTATTATTGTTTTCAGATATTCGTTGTGCTCAATAGAACCTATAACTTTGGCGAATTACTTATGTGAATTCCTAGCAAATTGCTCCGTCTATTTAAAGCATTTAGAGAAATTGGATAAGTGAGAAAATTAGCGAGGTGATAGAGCACGAAATAACCATGAACGTTCTTCAAGGTTTTAATAACATTCATCTGGTGAACCATAGAGTATAGGTAACTTGGGAGGAGACGTTTGATTAGGGAGTGTTGGTGCTATATTATAAGTGTAAAGCGAGAGCAAGACAGATTTTAATTCCCTAACGTAATTTGTATGACACATTAACAGATTTGGTAAATACGGAATATCCACAGAACAAGTAAATAGAGACCAACTTACCAAACGAAGAGATGTTGCTGGAGAGAAGAGAGGTAATTTAGATATCTAGACTAATGGTGTTAAAGTGTAGTTTCGATGGTAGACTGGTAGATGACCGTCTACAAAGTCAACTTTTAGATCTTGTTGTACTGGTGACGGCAAGTAGTCTTAATACTCTCGAAGCAGCTACTGACTTCGATGTTGAATGTTGTAGATATACTTTAAGCTAAGCAAACCAAACTAACTGATTCTGGTCAGAACACGAAGAAGTTACTCGAACCTTGGTTCCTTCCGACATTATCAAATGACATCTTTATATTGTGAATTGTCTCTACATATGGAGTATCGATAACCAACGATGGAAAATGTCATTGCGGTGACCAATTGTGAAGAAGTACCTCTTAATTTCGTCCAACGAAAATTAAGTGGGTGTTAACTGAACTTTGTCCCCTTCCCTAAATCTGGCTTGGGAGAATGTAAGGCAAGTGGAACATGAGAACTGCTGAATAAATTGTCCTTGAGGTTCCAAAGTTTTGGAAACTCATGTCTCCTATGAAACCTGATATCGCTGATTAGTGAAGATACAGTCTTACAAGAATTTCGAAAAACGTGTATGAGCAACTCGATATTGACTGACTTGACTGAAAATTTCTCTTGTACTTGACTGAAAATCTCCAGTTGCTCATTTTAAAATACAGCACTTTTGTGTTGTGTCTGAATATTCGGAAAAGAGGAAGAAAATGTATTTTATGATTGTTTAAGGTATGTGAATTTACATTCATGCTTCGACCAATAACCTAGCTACCAACGGAATTTATTTACAATCTTACTTACTAAATAAATATAATAAACAACTAAACTCAGTATTTCATAATGAGGATAGGTGACACACGCGCGCCAGCATGGGAATAATTGCAATTTCAATTATTCAAAAAGGAGCTATGTCCCCATAGTTAAAATATTAGTAATTAGATCTCCCAATGCTCTGTTAAAAATCTGCGCCAAAAGTAAATTAAAAAAATCATGCACAAAATTCACAGACACATCACTATACAACAGTTATTTCCTTTTTGTTATATTTTTCAAGTGTTTTTTTAATTTTGTATTTTAATTTGCAATGTTGTTATATTTTTAGGATTGTTAAAAAGTTTATAATTTTTAGACTTTTCTTAGTTTTTATACTTTTTGAACGTTTTTATGTTTTTATAATGGAAAATTATTGAAAAACATCAAGAAAATAATTAAGCGAAAACACATGGGATTTTTTATCTTAGCAGTATTTATGACTTCTCACTAGAATCATATTTTAGTTCCACAAGTAAACACAACACGACATTGTCAGAAATTATAAAAAAGAACGGAGTGAAAATATGTTGTGAAAATTCACATGTGCTTTTTGTTTACTAACACGAGCACATGTCCTGCGTTGATCGTGTAATCACGCCGTAACTATTCTTCTGCATTAGATTGTCCATGCAGCGATGACCTCCGGAAAAATGTGCTGATGTAGCGTTTACTAATGAGTCGAAGCTCAAACAAACACTGTCATGATGCTTCAAAACGCATTGTTCTGTTATTATACACTGCGCGAACACAATGGCGATGTAGTGAATATGTGTACAAAAGATGACATGTTATTGATTGTTCATCTGTCTGTGTTATTCAGTATACTCGGTGTCAATAAACATTGTTCATCCGGAATTCATATCGCACTATTCGTGAATGTAATGTCCAATAGACGCACTGGTGAGTTTCTTTCTATTAGATGTTGTAAGTTAAGTGTCTATTTTGAGGTGTTGAATTCGAGGATCGCCGGTGTCCATACATCACAATGAATAAAGCACACATTAAATTTAATATTGTGAATTAAAGTGCAGTCCATAACAACAAAGGTATCACTGATCACGGGCAGGAAACACACAAAAAGTGGAACACAGTTGCTGGTGAAACACTGACACACTGATGTTCGTGCTGCTAAAAGTTCGGGTGTTTATGAATGATTTTAAATTCTGCTTACGAATGTATGCTGGATCGTTCTATAGTGAAGTTGAATCACATATAGGGAACATAGATAGCAAGCGTGTAGTCTGTTGAACCTGGATACTGGGATACAATGGTTGCGGTCGACGTCACTTGTCTTCAATCTGGAGTCGAGCGGTGAACTGGATGTTTATGGATTGCCCTCTGCTTTGACGATCTCACAAAGTAAGTGTGGATTGTTCATGTATTTGTGTATGTGTAAGCATGATTACAGAGCATTTGATCGTAATGTGAACAACTAACCTAACTAAAATATGCATTGACTGAATTCACTAATATAAATTCAATTAATAAATATTTACGTGCAATCTAACTAAATCTATAAGAAATCAAATTATTAGCAAGAAATCAAATCAAATTATGCTGAAGAAAAAATGATGACAGGAAAGAAACTAGTGTAAAATATAATTATATCGGTATATTTTAACCATAAAGAAAGAATTAAAGTAGTCTTATCTAAAAAAAAATGACATTTTAAAAAGAAAACAGAAAATTTAAGAAACTAGAAATCAAAGTTAGTTTCTATTTTTAGGTAGATTTCGAAGAAAAATCTACCTATTGAGATCGGTACGTTATCTATCTAT